>JAWPHD010011169.1:0-77500 GCA_037043455.1 Cyrtodaria siliqua
AACCCAAATTCTGATAGCCCTTGAAATGTGTCTGTTTCACATCAAATTTTACGTGTAAGCTGTGTTTACGGGTCTATATCTCTTACACTTCTTGTCCTAGCTGAACTAAATTTTGGAATTGGTTTCCTTATAGTATGTTGTAAAGGGTTGGGTAAGTAATTTGTCTTCTGCAAATGCTGGGCTCCCATGGCACCCACATTGTGATGGCCCATAAAATGTGCAATAAAGCAGATCTAGGTTTGCATGTAAGCCTGTATATATCTATATTTTGGTTGAGATTTCTTATAGCATTATGCATTATGCATGTTATTCATACTTCACCCATATTGGGGCATTGTCTCCCTCCTCCCCCGCCCGCCCCAAATCCCCCCTCCACACTTTTTTAAAACATATTTCTGTGTTGTTTTAGTAAATTCTTACACATATATATGTTGCCCCTTCACCCCCCCCCCACCCCCCCCCCACCCCCACCCGCCTGTCACCCTTACACCCCCCCCACTTGAAACTCAATTTATTTATTATATATATATATATTATTATATATATATATATATAATATTTTTTTACATATTTCTGTGTTGTTTTAATCAATGCTTACACATATATATGTTGCCCCTTCACCCCCACCCATCCCGCCTCTCACCCTTATACCCCGCACTTGAAATATATATATTTATTATATATATATTTATTTTTTTTACATATTTCTGTGTTGTTTTAGTCAATTCTTACACATATATGTTGCCCCTCCCCCCCCAACCCCGCCTATACCCCTCCCCCTCCAAGCCCCACTTTTTTTTTTTTTTTTTTTTTTACATATTTCTGTGTTGCTTTTGTCAATTCTTACACATGTTGCCCCCTCCCTCCCTCCTGCCTCCCCTCCCCCGCCCCCACCCTCCCCCACCACACACTCGAGACTAGAATATTTTAATTTTTTTTTTTTTTTTTTTTACATAACTTATGTCTGTGTTGTTTTTGTCAATTCTTACACATAGCTATCTTGCCCACTCCCCCACTCGAAATATTTTTATTTTTGTTTTACCATATTTCTGTTGTAGGTATATGGGTCTGTGCAATACATAATTTATAACGTGATAAAGCTACATGATGTGTGGTTGTCACAAATATATAATGTATCATTAATATGTTAGGCTATATACAGCTATTTTTTAGTCAACACTATTGGAATATGACGTCATTTTAAAAAATAATGCATTCGGACAGTATTGGTAGTTTCCCTTTCAAACGTTGGTTTTAATGAGTCCGAGTCGTAGCGAAAGATAATTTAATTCAATGGCTGCGCCCACATAGTGTCGGATAAAGAGATGTGCCGACAATTTTCACAATATAAAGGTAATTAAACAGTTTATGTTAGACGAACGGATGTGTATCGTATGTACTTACGGTAATGGAATAAACAGTCTGCCATTTTCACATAACCTTTTGTCTTAAGTAAAGGAAGTTTAGTGACCAAAGTTGAAACTTCAACTTGTTCTAAAACATTATCTTTTTATTTTTTATGAAACATCTAGGAGAAGTTTTGAAACCCAGTCTTCCACCGTTGGATTAACCATTGTCTTAATTGTTTTCCGATTTTAACTCAAATGCTTTCTTATTTCTAAGGAAGGTCAAATCAACCGGTGATTGGGTGGGGGTAGATTTTGGTGTGGCCTGGGGAGGGGTGGTGGATGTGGAAAAGGGGGGTGGGGAGCAGTTGTTCACTTCGCACACGAGGGATAATACCCTTTGATTGGTGTGTGGGGGGTGGGGGGAGAAAAAGTGAAATGAAAAGGGAGTGGGTGTGGGGTGGTCGAGAGGAGAAAGTGGGGGGGTTCGCTTCACACACGGGGGTGGGTAGTTTGCAGGGGGTGGGCTGGGGAGGGTGGGGGGGGGTGGGGGGTGGAAAGGAAGGACTTTGGGAGGAGGGGGTTTTAACCAGATTCTGCAGTTTTACTGTGTGTCATAGAAATGTTCTGGGTGTTAACTGGGATATGAAAATTAATCAGTTATAAAATGTAAACAAAACCTACAATTTACCATTACCAAAATTGTATAATTTCCTCTGTTTAAAGGTAGTGCGTTTTTCACATGGAATTGGATGACAGGCATTTATTAACTCTGAATAAGGCTACTGTTTGGTATGTATACAACTTTAAAAACATTTAGGTGTACATGTATAACCACTAAATACAAAGCATACGCATGACTATATTTCTCCATGGTGTAATCAAATGAAGACTGAATTCCTTACTTAAAAAAGAAACCTTGACCTATTTAGTAGTTAGGCCTAACAAAAAAATATGTGTGTTTCCGGTTTCCCGACCGACTCTACTTTTTCACCGCCGACCCTAAATATGTTTAGCAAAAAAAAAAAATATTATAAAAAAAAAAGGAAATATTACAATCAAACAACAAATATCATGAATATTTTTATTCAAATGATAATTTTATTAGCCAGAGTTGTTAAGCATCTAATCTGGATCCAAACTGTTTGCAAAGGTTATCAAGAAGTTGCCTTAGTACAAAAATGGCATAATGTATGCGAACAATATATATAAAAAAAATATCTTGAAAAAAAAACTTTTTCCTACCTACCTACCCTAACTTTTTGACAGGGTGAAACAAGAAACACACATATTTTTTTTTTAGGCCTTAGTATTAAATATGAACCCATTTTCAAACAAACAAGTGGGTTTGCCATATGAAAGTTAACAGCTGCATTATCCATGTTTATTTCAAGTTGAGCAAATTATTATTTTTTGACAATTTATTTTCTAGGGATGTTTATGATGTTTTAAAAGAGCTGATGTGTGGACTGGTGTGTGTATGTATTTTCTAGTTTATTTAGTATGTAAAACATATTTTATAGGCCAGTTTTTGAGGGATAAGAACATATTTTATAGGCCAGTTTTTGAGGGATAAGGTTTAGGTTATAGGAGAGCATGAGTTGGTCGTGTGACCAATACTGGCCCCAGTTGGCAGCCGTATGTCATTCCGTGCAGGAGGAAGAATTCCCCCAATTGGAACAGGAAACTGAATACCATGATTTTGAGTTAAGCCGATAAGCACAACTATAATGGCCTTTGCGTCCATTGTAAACCCAGATCAGCCTGCAAGGTTTACAATGTCTGCTGATCAGTCATTTCTCCCAAAACACCCCTTTTCACATAAATGGAATGGTCTTAATTGAAAGAAAGAACTGTCCATTAGGCCAAATAAAATTATACCTGTGTTTACTGTAACATTGCTGAAAAAAATAGGGTAGGTAGTTAGGCGTTTTTTGTTTTTTTTTGGTGAAGTTCGCCGGCCATGTTTTGTTTCATAAACATGTTTATGTTTATTTAAATCGAAATCAATACACAACAATACATGTTTACAATTCACACATTGCAATATATGTAAAAAGCGAGAATAAGATTTTATTTGATGATGTAGAAAACTTTGAATATAGGTAAATTAATCCACAGTTAAATGTATTTATCAATTATCTGACAATAGTTGTGCAGCTATACAATTCGGATTTACCTCATTTCCCCATGCTGTCATGCAGTGGTAAAAGTAGTATCTACGTCATGCAAATAATGCTTATTTTTACATACAACTTAGTAGCGTTTTTCAATGTATGTTTCTCCGAGACTATCAAGAAATGTTCGTATGATGTTTAAGAGTTAAATTTGTTTATTGATAATACTAAAAAAAAGGGTGGCCATTCAGTGTTTTTTTATTCCTAATTTGGGGCCGAATTTCGGCCCCATTCACAATTCCAAAAAGTATCCTTATCCAAAAAATTCACAATCTGGAAAAAAAATGTTGTTTTTTTGGGTAAATACAGACCAGTATTAAAGGATACTAGTCTTAATATAAGCTGGTGTCAAAACTTAAAACCAAGGGATATTAAACTGAAAATTTTCACAATTTCTAGAAAAATGCCGCTATTTTTCACAATGGGATGGGCACAGGCTGCATTCACAAAACACATAAAAAAAACACTGCCATTCATCTTTAAGGTGACGGTGAGCTTTGATGAATGGGAAAATGTGGTATTTTAAAAACTACAATAGATAACAATATGAAATTGTGTGTTTTATTGTTTCCCAAAAGGCCTGGCAATAACTGGCTCTTTTCCCAAACACTTGCAATTCTTGCAAAGGGGTAATCCCCGGTAAAAGAGGTTTAAATTTTTTCCGCAAGTCCGGAAGAGGGTCAGCTCCAACCGCAGCACACTGTGCACATGAGTCGGCTAGGATCAGTCCAGCTCGATACAGGGTGATCTCCAGTGGGGCCTGACAAGTTATGAGTGACTTGACTTCCATGCTCTTCCTGAATGTATGACTTTATACCCATGCCAACAAGGTCACCTATTGTCAGATGCCCTTCCACATTAAATGTTTCGTCCGATTTTATATCGGTACGACAGGTGGCCTGGAACTGTGGGCATTTACCGACCTGTTTGTGGTACTTGTCAAACAATTCAACAATCGATACTTATGGAGAGTGCACGCCATAACATGAGCGCTTCCATGTGCTGGCATTTTTGAAACTGTACAGCTAAAACATCACTGGGAGTGGGAGACACCATTTTGACTGTTTTATACCTGTACACTGTGTACCGTAAAATTCACACGCTGTCAAAACCGCACCGCAAAAGTGAAAATTGCACCATCGTCGTGCGACGCCATTTTGACTGTGTTATACCTGTGCACTATATACCGTGAAATTCACACGCTATCAAAACCGCACCGCGAAAGTGATTTTTTTTTCAGAGTGTCGGTCAGGTTACAGTAAACTCAGGTATAATTTTATTTAGCTTTATATATATGATGGGGTTAAGAGTTAAATGGCCATTGAGAACATGATTTTCCTTTCCAGTTATCATTTCATCTTTATCATTGTCGTTTTTGCTTATTACCATTCCCCATTCTAACTCAAATGTAAAATTCCAACCGCTAGCTTACAATAATAATAAAGGGGTTATTATACACTTTTTCATTCTAACACCCCATAATTTATCTCCTGTCTGCAGATAATGCACATGTAGATTCGGAGACTAGACGTCATCATGCATTGAATCATTTATTATACCTGTTATCTATTTACTATGCTTAGTCTATCATGGTCTATAGGCCATTGACAAGAATACAGATTGAATTTGAGGGTGAATGACCGCAGCGGTGTTTTAGCGATAGAGAGTACGCTTCACAAGTGCGAGGTCATGGGTTCAATCCCCTACCCGGTAACAGCAAAGACTCATAAAATGGAACCAGGGCAAGAAAATTTGTTTCTGAGTTACTTGTTCTACATAATTCTTGAATGGTCAAAATGATAAATTGTTAAAGAATTTATCTGAATTTCTACTCGTCCTGCATCAATGAGCACTCGTCATGGCGAGCGCATGAGTGGAGTTTTCGTGCCCTGGGAACTAGTTGCTCCCTTGCTTAAAGTCCAGCATACATGTATATATACAGATGCACCAGGGACGTGCTAGTGGGAAATGGTCGGGCCAGTGTCATTATAAAGTGACTTCACCATGTGACTGTGGCCAGAAATAATATAACTTCAAGAGGGTGGGGAGGGGAAGTGAAGTGTTACTGAATAGGGGAAAAAACAGAAATAATACAATATTTTCATTGGAGATGGAGGTTGAGAGGAGGGTGTTGGGAAGGGGATGGAAGACAACAGGATGTATGCAGACATGGTAACTGAAGAATAGAATAAATATTTGTCTATCTGGGGTGATGGTGTGGTGTAGGAGTGCATGGTATTTCATTCACCTGATTATGTAATTGAAAGATAGTTAAAAGTGACGTAAAAAGAACTTACATACACTCATGTACTTGACCGTAAATGATAAGCGATCATTTGTATGCCTAGTGATATATATACATACATGGCCTGTTACATACATGGCACAGGCCAGACCAGAAGTTAAACAAATGACTTGACTGTCAAACTTTGTTTATCAGTTATAATACTCATACTGGGGTGATTTAAACATACGATGGGATTATAACTGGAATTTACCGTATCTGAATTGACATATACTTTGTTTGAATTAATGCCACAGTTTTTCAGTAAGATTAAAAAAGGTAATAGAAGGTAGGTCGTTTTTTTTTAAAAATATTTTTTTTCTTCTTGGACAGTATTTGTTATACAACATCATAGCTGTACAAGTATACATAAACTCATGCAGGTGTGAGTTTCCATATATATTTTATTCACAAATTGTTCAGTTTAAATTGTTTAAATCTAAAAATAACAATTAATGATGAAAATTCGATAAAAAGATGTAGTATTGGCCAGGGCTTTTTTCAGGAAATTGGGAAAATGCCAAGGCCTGCTGATTTTGGGAAAAAGAAGCACGAGACTGTGCAAATAGCGTGATTTTTGCTGTTTAGGGGAATTTTTTTAAGGGAAAACTTTCATTAAAATGTATGTTTTATCATGTTTATGTATTATATCAATCAGGTTTTAGTATTTATTTACTTTAACATACAAACTATGTAAACTGTGTCACTTTTTTTAAGATTGAGAATTTTTTACCCCAGAATTGGGAATTTCCAAACTTAAATAGGTTAAAATAGCCCTGTTGGCAGTTTGAAGTCTTCAAGACCATCATAGAACTATGGTATCTGTCCATGTGTTATAGTACTCGCAAAGTTTGATGGAATGTGTATGTTGACCAAAACAGCATATATGCATGTATATTTTTTCTATTCTACTTTTTCGCCGGTGTGTTCTTGGGCAGACACTTTCCCTTAGCCTCGTCCGTCGGATGGGGACGTAAACCGGGCGGTCCCGTGTATCGGTCTATCCTCCGAGCACGTTAAAGAATCATAGGAATCTATTCGATAATAAGAGTAGGACACGGTTCCCGGATTCCTATGTATCCTTCCCCTCTCTCTGGGGCGGCTCTAAATAACCTATACTGTGTTGATGAGCCGTTAAACAACTTTCCATTCTATTCTACTTATATATAATAATTCATCAACTTGGCAAGTAAGTACCAACCTATTCGAAAAGTGGGTGGTCAGCCTCCGCCACAAAAAATCGACCATCATATATAACCTTACATATGTGTTGAAAATGACGTAAATCAGCATACAAACAAACAAACAAATGGCCATGTAAAAAAACAAGCAAAGACGATTCTGCAAGATGCTTACTCATTGACATATACATTAAATCCCCGCGCATTTATCTTGGATATGAGTATATCCAAAAGGCAAAATTTTAAAGTGAATAAAGTTAGGAAGAAGTAGATTGAAGCAAACTTGCTTTTAAATTCGAAATTGGTCCATTTTAGTTAATAGATTCCCTGGCTTTGGGATCGCTCTTGAACAATTAGAAGGTGAGTAACTTTGTAGTTTTCTCAACGTGATGCAAAGGGAGATCACTTACACAACACAGTGTGCTTAAAATGACGATAATTTGATGACTCGGAAATGCCCTTACTGTGCCGTTATAGGCAGGGCATGTGCGATAATTAGGTCGAATACAGTGTATATTATAAGAATCTTTCATGGGTATCCGGTGAAGATAGGGAATTCCAACCCGAGGTATAAGTGTTTTTATCGGGACTGAGGCTCTGCCGATTAAAACACGTACTGAGGGTTGGAATTCCATATCTGAACCGAATACCCATGATAGATTCTTTTTCTTGCATATCAGAGACCTGTTGTGCGATGATGCCGCCAGTTACTAACATTTTGCTTGTTTTTCTGTATACCAAATGTTGGTGCATGCGTGAAAGATAAGACTTTCTTGCATATCGGACAAGGATATCCGTCATTTTACCGGGGCTAGATATTTCCATCTCACCCTAGGGTCGAGATAAAATTCAAGCGCGCCAACATCCGTTATGCAGGAAAACATGCAAAACGTTAGTAGCTGGCGGCGTCAACGCGCAACATGTCTCTGATATGCAAGAAAAAGAATCTATCATGGGTATTCGGTTCAGATAGGGAATTCCAACCCTCGGTATAACTGTTTTAATCGGAACCTCGGCAGAGCCTCGGTTCCGATAAAAGCACTTATACCTCGTGTTGGAATTCCCTATCTTCACCGGATACCCATGAACGATTCTTATATTCCATCCCCCATGTAAAACATGGATTATAGCCTTATCTGGTGTGCAAGAAATAAATATCCATTAAGTATATTGTTCATTTGCCTTGACCAAATCTTTGCTGTTGTCAAGTTGAGTGTTGTGGACACTTTAATGTAATGTATCTTTACTTGGCTGGAGGCAGTGTTTGACATTGTCTGCACGATCTACGTCTGAAACACTTGGACACCTGTCACTGTTGTTTTTTACAAGTGATTAAGTTACATGTAAGACTGTTCAGAACTTAGAATTGCAGCCAATCAGATAACAGAATGAGGCAATTTTTCTTTAAGAGAAGGCAATTCACTGGTAAATAAGTTGTGTGTTTATTATCAAAACTGAGGGGTAGTGTCATTAGTAAAAGCTAGCTTAACGTCACTGGTCAAGAGAAGAGAAACTACAAAATATTTCAAAAACAACAACAACTTTTTGAAAAGGAGGCGTGTAAAAGGCAAAATAAAGAAACATGCAGTAACACAAAAATAAACGGGCTTTCCATGTAGGTACAAACAGTACATGTAATTTTCCCTGAACGTTGCTGAACACTAGATTTCATTGTCCGAGTTGCACGTGCCGAACATTGTACATGTTGTACAGGAATACATCATGTGACCGACAAAATCCAAAAGTGGCCCATCCAGAATAAGTCCAATAGCATTAAATCCTCATATAATACTGTTATACAAATATTGTATTATCATGTTGTATATAGATATATATACAAATAATGTATTATCAAAACTCTGTAGGCGTGCCAGTCGACAGAACAAACAAGCAATATGAATGTGGATAACAAATTTGCCAATGCTCTTGCAATTTATTTTTTTCGATTGTATTCTGGATATAATAATATTCCATGACGTTTTTGGTGATTATGATATAAAGATATAGGGAAAGAACAGGGCTTTATGTGAACCTAGAATTTATCATTTTATTTAGAATCTAGGGTAATAAGAAAGAAATGAATGAATATTACTAAGGTGTTATGGTATGTTTTATGTTTAATGTGCTGAATTCTCCTGGGTGAGCTATGCATGCATAACTAAGCCCAGTTAGCTATGCATGCATAGCTATAACCCCAATGTTAGCTATGCACGCATAAATAATCCCAGTTAGCTATGCATGCATGATGAACTACAGACATAAATGTAATCATTTCTATATAGTATACCTAGTTAGCTGTCACATAACATATCATACACAACAAGTTTAATAGGAAATAATTATTTTTTAGTGCAACAAAGGCACCAATCAACACCTTGGGAATATTCATTCATTTCTTTTTTATTACCCAACATGTAGATTCTAGAGTAAATGATTGATTTTGTGTTCACATAAAACAATGTTAAAGGGAGTTTTCAAAGTGAATTGGTGAAATTATTTATAGGATAAATTTTATTATAGTTTACATGTATGTGCATTTATCATATAACTCGCGGTTTGGGAGTATGTGTTATAAAGTTATGATATATTTGCCATATTACACTAGTGTAATAATTTAATAAATATGCAAATGAAGGCTGAATCATCGTTCGTTCTTAATCTGAACGATAAAGAACAAACGATGATTCGGCTTTCATTCGACTCCGAGTATATCGAAATGTTCTCGTCAATTTCCGTAACCGTTTAAATACCCGATTACGGAAATCACCGAAGTGCTTCCTTTGTTCAGCGTCATACATACAACGTCATACAAACATGCGACGTCATCATAATGACAATGTTATATATCATCTATAGGCAGCTACAAATAATAAATATTGTTCATGAGTTGTTTTTTTAGTTGTGTCGTTAACAGAATCTCACATTGTATGAATATTGAGTTTTTTAAACTTGTTGGATAAAATAGATATCATGCTTGGCACAGCCTCACATCACATAATTTTATCCAACTCATTTAATATTAAACAGGCACAGGCCGCACTCATGTGAGATTGTCTATGTATACTATGAAGTAACAAACATCAGGGATGTTCTAAAAGATTAACCATTTTATGAATTGATTCATACTTTCAGGTGAATAATCTTATCTAGGGGTGTGATTTATAAAATATTTCAATTTAAGAATTGATTCACAAATGTTCGATGCTGCAAATTTGCGAATCAATTCTTATATTTACATTTATTTTCACGTTGCTATAGTACCAACAATAGCTTGCCTTGGGATGTTGGTATTGATAAATATATTAAGTGCAAGAAAGATAAATATTGTCAGTGTATGATCAAACCGTAAAATAGCCATTTCTATTGAGGTAAATCGTACGCACTTGTACAGTTATTACGAGGGGGATTCAATATGTAATGTCCATATGAATATTTATTACAAGAAACACATATTTTTAAGTACTTTTTTATTTCATGCCTTCAAAGTAATCTCCACGAGCAGCAATACATAACTTCAGTCGTTCAATCCACTTCCGGAAAGCCCCAGCGTAGTCCTCTTTGGGTATACCTGCCAGACAATGAAATACCGCTGAGACGACTGCCTTACGTGATGCATAACGCCACCCAGAGAGGTGCCTCTTCAGTCTGGGAAACAGAAAGAAGTCGCAGGGCGCAAGGTCTGGGGAATACGGTGGATGGGGGACCACTGTCACTTTCTCCTTACTGAGCAATGTTGTTACTACAGCGGACTTGTGGGCTGGCGCATTGTCGTGTAAGAGACGCACACCTTTCATTCCGGTCGCAGGACGGCATTTTAAATAGTGTTTCTTGACCTTTTGCAAAACGTTCTGCTTATAAATTGCTCCAGTAACAGTCCGCCATCTTGGAACAGGCACTTGTACTACAGGTCCTTGGTTGTTGAAGAAAATTGCGTACATCTCCTTCTTAACACTCATTGTTCTTTTGGCAATTGAAGGTCTATGTGTATGTTTAGTAGCCCATATTTTATTGTCTATTGGGGCTCGAAAAGATGTACCCACGTTTCGTCACCTGTCACAACATCTGCAAAACGCCGACTGTCATACTTCGGGTACATTTTCAGAAGTTTACGGGCTGTTTTCAGACGTTGTTGCTTTTGCTCATCCGTTAGCAAATGTGGGATCCAGCGCGCTGTAATCCTTCTTACTTTCAATACCTTTTTCAGAATGAAAAAAGCCGACCCCGTTGAAATGCCCACAATGCGAGCTATGTCCTTAGTGGTATATCTTGCATCTTTGCGCAGTAATTCTTGACCTTTTCAATGTTTTTAGAGGTCACTACAGAACGTTTTCTGCCTGGCTTTGGGTCATCTTTAACATGCTGTTGCCCGCTTTTGAATTTCTTAATCCACCTATCAACAGTCCTATACGAGACTTCATTATGTCAATAAACAGTGCATATTTCATTACATATGGCACATGCTTTAAAACCAAGTCCATAGCGCACTTTGATATAGCTCCTTATTTGGTCACTATTTGAAGCTCTTTTCCCTACCATTTCTAATGCAGTGTATATGACTGGGTGTTTTCAACTGCATCGAATATTGACTTATATTCATCGGACCAATAAGAATTTGGTATCATTGTATTGGTTATGCATTGAACCATGCAATCATTTAAACTGCACGAGTTTCACGATGATATTAACAAAGAAATAGATGGATGGACATGACATATTGAATCCCCCTCGTATAATGTCCCTCATAAAAGTGAAGTTTATTGAAACCAGACTATTTCTTTTTTATCAACAAAACATATCAAGTGAAGATTGTTATTTTAAAACTGTTTAAAAATAATAATTATTATTTGGAGATAAATACTTTCCATAATTATGGTTGAAAGTAGTTACATTAAGCCTTTGGTTTGGGTCTAGGGGTCTGACTTAAAATTGATAATGGTGTCGGCCCCCTTATTTATGATGAAATTCAATTCTTGCACAGTCGACTTAAACTCCAGAGTACTCAGGTTCAAGCCTCACCGGCACCACTGAGTTTGGTCGCTGATTTTGTGTGGTTCCCGGGGGCTCTGTTTACGGGGCAAAGAATAGGGCCACTGCAGATCCCGTTGGAGGGGTAAGCAGAGGGGTAGAATCCCCACAAATTCATGTTCATTTTATCATTTTTTGTTCATGCTCATTAAAGGTCTTCATCATGACCCCTGTATTGTTTCAGGTGCCATCTCGCTCATATCACTAGAGCAGTGGCAGAAAAAAATAAACGTGGCTCCAGTGTAAATGGAGTGTCTACAGTAGAATTTGCATCAACTCTGCAGTTCATGCAGGGTGAGAAGGTTCTAGGCCCGTTCTCCATATTTTATCACAATGTACATGGAGGATGAGCCTGGCATGTTCATTCCTGTTAGGCGCCATATAACCTTTCATGTGTTGGTGCGCCTTAAAACCCCAATTCAATCAATCAGTTGGTCGCTGATATCTTGGGCAGGACCCTTTCTATTAGTCTAGCTCTTCCATAACCTATAATGTGTCGATAAGAGCCTTCAATACCAAAATTTTATGACATTTTATAAATGATGCAGTTTATAAGTGGTATTGATCAATATAACATTGGCCGACTATCTAACATATACCATTTCTATGTAGAGATGGCGTGATCACATGATGGATAAATATATGTACATTATGTACATTTAGCTACTTTTGTGGTTCGATTCATGTTATTTTATCCGGGTTTGTAAAACCTTTTTCACGTCTTCTTTCATGTCTTGCGGTTTAAACTTCCTTTGGAATAATTTGATCTGCTTTCTAATAATCCCTAATAAATACCCCCAGCGGGGCGTAACATTTTTGAAAAGGGGGGCATTTATTTGAGACCAAAAATACATAATTTAACTTAAATCAGACATTATTTAATGATTTTCTTTACCAAGAAAACCAGTCTGCATGTCAGTCAATCAATTAATGCATCGGATTTTAAGTTTTCTAGTGATTTTGTGTGTTTCATTGTGAATGAAACAGATTAACTGGCATCTTTTGGTAAGTTTAAAAAAAACAAAAAAAAACAAAAAAATGGTGGGAGGTGGGTGTTTATTAGGGGAGGGGCATTTATTGGGGATTATAAGTTATGTATTTATTGTATAATGTTTGTTTCCTTTTAATTTAATTGTACAGTATTACATTTTTGGCATATGGGCTTCATTTAGGAAGTGATACATGTACTTCATCCACAGATATTCATCCAATTTTATATGTAGTGCCTACATCAATGACCCTTATGGTATAATGTCGCATTGGTCGATAATAACAGAATTCAATAATCTCATCAGTGACATCTTTCTTTTTGTCAGAGTCTGCAACTGATTTTCTTTGCAGATCAATGATTTAAGAAAAGCCTGAAGTTGTGCTCTTAAATATCTGTTCTGTTCTGTTCTTCTTAAAGGATTATTGGCAATTAAGCATTTGTTACTGACAGTTGTGCAGGTGTACTGTTGTGGTGTTTAATGCATTTATTGATCCACAAAATGGTTTCGGTTTAAGTGTTTGTATCGTGAGTCTTTCCACTGATTTAAGTGCTTTTGTCTTTGAAGTTCATACTATTGACAATGAAGAATGCCAGTTTTTACAAAAACCTTTGAAAATCATTTTATTGTGCTCAAGACTTTAAATTAAACTGTGATTTTGAAATGACATGCTGTAGACTTAAATTAGTCTTAACTAAAACCACAATTCCAGGCCTCACTGACAGGGCCTCCTCTAGGATTCGCAAATGGAGCCAAATGAGATAAAAAATAATAAAATTGGCGATAAAAAATTAACTTTGGCGAATGTGATTGGTGAAAGAAATATCCAATGTCAGTCATGAATGTTGTGTATTAATTTCCAATCTCGTCATACCCCTTAATTTTCCCTGTATAATCGCCTAATAACTCTGCCAAAATTGGCACCTCTTATTTCCAAGTCCAGAAGGCAACACTTGTCCATGATGAGGTGTGAAATACACACATTTGGTGTAGAGTATAATACATTAGTCTTTAATTATACATGTAACTGACAGGATAAAATAAACCAGTGATCAGTATAATTCTAGATAAGATTTTGTACTTGTATACATGTACAGTGTTTATTTCGAAACTGAAACATTTCCAGATTAGTAAGTTTTATTTTTATGTAAAAATATTAGTAAAATATTTTTAAAAATATAATTTTATGATTATAATTATTACTAACTGCTTTATTCATGGGCCATACCGTATTCCTCGGCCTATAGCGCGCACTTTTTTACCCCAGATTCTGTGGCTGAAGTTGGGGTGCGCGTTTAAGCAACAAGTAACTGTTTTACTCTTTTTTTTCCAGCCAAGACGAGAAGTTTTGTGGGTTTCAAAAAGTCGCAAGACCGGCCGTTTACTAGAGAGATTGAATCAAACAAAAGTTGGCTTGTTTCTATTGTTTCAATAAAATGCGTTGTATGTATATGCTTATTATCAATAAAAATAATAAAATCAAACTTTACCATGTTTTATGTTGATTATTGTTGAGAAAATACCATTGAAATGTTGAAAAATATCATTGTTTACATCAATCAGCAAAGTGAAATGATAACGAGGCTGTGTTTCGTTTTACGTAGACGGGTTTACAAACCCGTGAATAGAATAGAATAGAATATTATGTTTTCCTTCCTAACGACGACAACCGGATAACCGCGGTATTGATTTACCGCACATATTTATTTGTTAAAGTCGATTCTGAATTTTGACAACGTAGAATCTTGATTATTCATAAAGGGTTTAATTGACTGGAAAATGTGTGAAGTGTTTGGTTCTTGCTAATCTGACCGCAAACAACGATGACTATGGGATTATTAAACAAACATGTAACAATACATGTACGCAGAAAAATGTCAATTCCGTAATTGTCCGTGATTACTTCAGAAGTTTGAGTAGGTGCTGACACGATGTGTTAGGAAAATGCATTTAATAGGTGATGCCACAAGACAATGCATCTCATTTCGAGAAACCTCTCAAACTGTCAACACCTTCAAATTGACAAGCAAGAGTAAATAACCTGCAAACAACACCAGTCATACAACGCCAGATTAATAAATTTAATATGATCGTAATAAAAGTTTAACACGGGCGTTGGGATTTTTATTTTATTGAAACTTGAGTAAACAACAAAAGTACACTCAACAGTACAAGTTTATTTACACTTGAGTAAAAAAACACAGTCTAACATGCAGCTTGTTTTAGCCAATCAAAATTCGTTTTACATTTTCTCTTTGGTCAATGATTCAAAAATGGCGCTCTGCTGTCCTGAAATTGAAAACACATGTTTTTTTATGTGAGGTTTACGCTACAATACATAACAAAAAGTTTTTTTCAAGGATTTCAGACCCAAAGTCGGGGTGCGCGTTATATGCGCATGCGCGCTATACGCCGACAAATACGGTACTTCATTAAAAAACACATAAAAATAATTTCGAAATATTATATGCTATCTTTAATTGAGGCCAATTTGGCTCCAATGTCTACAATTTGGCTCCAACTGTTTTCATTTGCGAAATCGGTTGCGAAAGGAAAAAAATTGCCAGAGATCGAGGCCCTGCTCACTATATTTTCAGAGACAACTCGTACATGCTTAAATAGGGCAATCACTAGAGAAAACTGTTATTAAAACAAAATAGGTCAAAATAGCATTTAGCAGGGATGATTTTATTAACATTAATTACAAACGTAAAGCTTACTGATCATGGGGCTTTAGTTAAGTGCATATAAATAATTATATGCACAATCAGTGTTCTCCCAGAAATTTGTCAAGGCGTGTCACTTTTATCATAGAAAATATGCTTCAGAGCTAGTGTATATCCTTATTCCTGACCCCTATTATATGTATGGGTAGTTTTTTAGAGAGACACTTGCTCTATATAAGAAATAGGCTAGTGAATTCATATATTGCGTTTTTTACTTATTTAAGCCAAATAAAAATGAATAATATAATGTCTTTTTAAAATTAAGGCATGTTGCAAAAGCGATTTTGGCTCTGAAGGCATGTTAAATGCCTTAATAGCCTGGGAGAACACTGCACATGTATTGAATGTGAAACTTGACGCATATTGTGTAATGTACATAATGATTGCTTTATTCCGATTTGGTTTCTCACCCATATTTCTTCCGAAGGCTGGTCCGATCTCTTCAATCTTCTCACTATTAAATAAATAATACAGCTTTCTACCATTTTTAAGTAAACTCTCTTATAGGATGTATGACTCATAAATGTCAATCAGTTTGGAGAGCTTTGAATATTTATCTGTATTAAAACTACTTCACATTATAGTATGATCCACTTATCATGCTTATGAAAGTTCACAATTGGATTGTAGGCTGATAGTTGAGGGGCCTGGGTCATCTCTGTGTTCAATCTAATCACAATAAGTGTAACACATTGATATAGCCTTCAGTGCTCAAGAAATAGGATAGCCCGACGCCCGGGGCTCCTCGAAATGCATTCCGGCCTGTCTCATTTTGCAGACGAAAAGCCCGTTCGGGCCTGTCTAAAAAAAAAAAGAACCCCAAAAAAATCAGTTTTACTGGATCTCAAGCTCAAGTTCCTCAAGACAAAATACTCCATGTGTATTGTGAACTGTGAAAACACTTGCAATAAAGTAATTAAATGTGTAATACATACGTTGAAACAATAAGAAGTTTAAATATTTTGCCTGCTTCGTGTCAGCAGTTTGTCACAACTTTGAGGTCGACAATTGTTGACATAAAACTCATTATTCTGCTTTTAGGGTTGTGTTTTCTTTCCTTTGTGATAAGAAATACCATTTTTGTCTTAAAAACACACTAATGCATGAAAAAAAATCGTTATTGATGGTATTTCGTTTTAATGTTTGTGAAATGTTCGGGCCGTTAAAGTGCGGTGTCATAGTAGTTCGGATGGTACATAATTTCGGATATTTTTTTTTTTTTTTTTTTTTTTAAAATAAGGCCACCATTAAAAAATTGTTTCTTTGCAGTTTCCGACCCATGGCTTTTAGGGGTGGGTCGGTAGGTAGGGATATATATTTTTTTTTTAAAACATTTTATTATTAACGCATGCACATCGATATTAACAGAACATGCAAGACAAAAGAAGACAAAAAAACTTGAGAAAAAAATAAAATAAAAAAAAAAAAATTGTTTGGGTCGGCGGATTTGCCGTGGGTCGGTCGCAAACTGCAAACAAACAATATTTTAATTTAGGCCCAATCAAATAAGAAAAACTGTCCTTTACAAATACATGTTAACATGGTGGAAAGAAAATATATATACTGTATATGTATAAATACAGATATAAAGTATATTTCTATTCATTATTTAAGGTGTAAGGAGTTCCTGGAATCCTACTTTTAAAAATGAATTCTAGTCTAGGCTCCCAATTCTTTACTTGGAGAAAGTGGTGACAAAAAGAAAAAATATAGCCAGAGGAGGCTCTGATAGTCTCATAAAACCTGATTAAAAATTTGGCTCCAAGTTAAGCTTCTGTTTCACCAAGTCGGCTATGATTATTATCGTTTGGCAAAAGTGCTAGTACTCTACTTTGCATTGGTTATGAATTACTATGTAATATTCTATTTTCTAACATATTTTAGACGAAATGGTAAATAAGTCCGCTGACCAGGGGGCATTAAGTGGTAGCAAAAAGAAAAATATAGTCAGAGGAAGTTCTGAGCTTGATAAATACATACGTAACAAAATTAATGTGTGCTATAAAAGTGAATAAAGACACATTTCCAATAAGAAAAAAATATTGCACCTTTCCATTTTAAATCAGGGCCTGTCCATTTCAAATCAGGGCCTGTCCATTTCAAATCGGGGCCTGTCCATTTTCAGAAGCAACACGCCCTGGGCCTGTCTCTTAAAATAATTTTCTTTGAGCACTGGCCTTTTATTACTGAGCTCTCATATATCAAAATGAGAAGAAAGAAGTAATATTTATAGCCTTTCTTTTGAGTATGCGATTAAAATGCTTCTCACAGGTCGTTACCTGCTTAATTCTCACAGGCCATTACTTATAAATAAGGTCCGAGAGTGCAGTATTAATCGCGAGAAAAATATGCTATAAATGTTTGTTTTGTTTTATAGCTCTATTATTAGAGAGTATATTATATAATGCAAAAGATTTACTGGTTTTCACTAAAGGTTGTTGTGCATGCCAAGAGCTCATGCCATGCTCATGATGCTGTAACTTCCAGATCTGTCAGTTATAGCATGGCTGAAATACATGTATACCGGTAGTTATTGCTATGTTACAGAGCTTTTGTCACCATCTGTGTGTCCGCCGCATGGTACTAAGTAGTCTGTAGTGTCCAGTTAAGCTGCATTTAGCACAGCTTCTTATATGTATGGGGTCGACCATTGTCGACATCTTTTTTATAGCCTTTTTGAAGCCTCAAGGAAAAACTGGTACATAGGGATGATGCTAAATTATTTACAAAGAAGTTCATTTGGCATAGTTATAATAAATTTAGAAATGCTAGACTCTGGTTACACACCAGGGTTAATTTGAGCAATTTATGCCTGACCCCATTCAAAATATAGGGTAAATTCAAATTTTAGTACTAATTAACAAGGTCCTTAAACACACTATTTGATATAATTTTTTTATCAAAGTCTGAACTGGGTTTTTTTTTATTTAGATTTTTCTAGAAAGTGCCTGATGTACCCACCTTTATAAATGGTGCATGTACCTACATGTATACAATACATATCATATATATATTGTGTATTTCAGAGAACATTCTGCAGCTGCCTGACTATCCATGAATACACCTGAGGAAGAGAAAAAACAACACAACAATACAGAAAGTGGAGTGGAGGAATTAATCTTTCTGACTGACTACTGAGAATATCTAACCAATCAAAAACCTTACAGGAACATACCGGTACAAACTTAAGTGCGGTACAAACTTATGTGCGCAGTGAGTGAAGGGAAAATATACCAATTAAACATCCAGTCTACACAATTGGACTATAAGCTTCAGTCATAAGAACAAACAGTCAGATATTCCCAGATGGTTATCAGCTAAGAAGAGAAACTAATATAGAACATGTAGAAACAAAAGCTGAAAATTGAAGAATTTTTTTTTATTATAAAATAATTTTTCTTCATGGGCGCAGCCAAAATCATTCATATTCAATAATTCTGGAGAAAAAGAAAATTGAACCATGGAAATATTCAAGTTACTGAAGCGTTTAAAATGATCTTGTATTTAAGTTGTAAAGTCACAGTGCAGTAATTTTAACAGTATTGACAGTATTGAGTTTCTAATTGCTATTCAAACAGTATTGTGTTTCTGATTACACTGGATTAATATATTGTCTGGCAACAGTTACCTTCTCATTTATTTTATGGTTGAATGATATTTAGGACATAGGATTTATTTTAATTTTATACAAGAAATATATATACATACATTTATACAAGAAAGCAATTTCTGTCTCATATTGGATTTTGGAAGTCAACCTTTGAACACTAGAAATGATGTCGTACTTCACGTTGAACGTTCTTTACAATGGAAAAGTTCTATTTTTTCTCTTCATAGCCATTCTCTTGGCATTCTTCGTTGCAATGGATACACATTTGTATTTTGTGTTGCAAGAAACAACTTTGACCCAACAGGATCCGCCTGTTCCGGGAGTTTTCTCTCCGTTCAAGCCTCTCAGCATCAAGCTTCTGATGACAGACCCGTGTAATCAGTACATCATCGGACCGACAGCGGAATATTTCGACGAAATAACTAAATTCAGCAAAGTGTTTTATTTCGTAACACCAAACATGATAAGTTTTACGCATCTCATTTTAAGCGCTATCTCCGCAAAAATGGTCTGCTCGGAAACGTTGAGTACACGACGTTTTGGCGTAATTTTGTTCGAGTTTCGATCCTGGCTGGATGATTTTGATGGAGTAGTGTACAGGAGTCACACACAAACAAAAGGGAAATATGAGTCGAATCACGGGTCTTTAGGATACTACGTGGACATTTACAGTGACTTGGCTGGCGGCGTGGCCTTAATGCTTGGAGTTCTGTTCTTTCTGTGGAAGAGCCTACCTATTACAAACGGGACTAAAAACTATACCCCTCTTCCACTGACTAAACCGTCCGAGGGTGGTCAAACTAGTCCCGTACCTAATTCTTCGCCAATCAGACATTTTAATTTTAATTTTTTAACCAAAATTCTTCCCGTTACACCGGAGAGACCCGCAGGAGGATTAACAAAAAAGCAGATATTTTTTAAAGTGTTCTGCGTTGGAATATTAATGGCTCTTGCTGGCGGAACGTGGGATAAAGTGGTGGAGAAGTACACGGATGTCTTCCAGGCTGAGCTTACGGACCCAGCACTTATAGTAAGTCTATAGATTTGTAATTTTTAAAGCTCAGCGAGCTATACATTTGTCCAAAGCATTAAGATATTTTGAAAAATAAAATGAAAATTGCTAGACCTAGCAAAATACATGTGCAAACATGTAGAATGTGGTTCACAGCCAACCAAAAAGTCAAAATCGTCTGGTGTAGTGGATAAAAACAAAAAATACGATGTAAACAAACATGACAGGACTATTAAACAACATTGGTTAGATACCTGGTCCGATCTCCGGTTAGTGTATCGATCATGAGGATGATATTGTGACAAGATGTTTTGCAAATTCTGCAAGGCTTATCCCAAGCTTGCCACAAGCAACCCTGGCCTTGTACCTATCATATGTTTGTGTCTGGCTCAGACAAGTTCCGCATTGAACCCATCAGGTCACATGAGGCAAGTGGATTTATTGGTAAATTTCAACAAAGCAGTTCAAACACTGGAAATGAGAACATCTACAACACACACGCAAAAAAAAATTGATAAAAAGTGACTACACCGCGTAAAACTGGGATTTTCTAAAATAAAATCATGGGACTTCCAAAAAAGGTATGAAGTCAGGACTTCCAAGAATCCAAACTTAGTCCAAAGGCTGTTGTGGTCTTGGGGGTCTTTATGGAAATTCTATGGCAAATATTCCATTCTCTTTCGGCAGATACAAGAGCATAAATGCCAAATGAAATGTGAATCAATTATATTTTCATTGTTTTCCTTTTGCTATTGTAGTATAGTTCAAACAGTAATGTGCCTAGGGGAAATGATGTTGATAAAACATGTGCAAGGGAGATCGACAACTATCAAACAGTGAAATAGCCTTTTTCTATTGTTATTATTAGGGCTGGCGTGGCGCAGTCGGTAACGTGGCGGATTTGTAACGAGGCCCCTGTTCAATCCTCCGTGGTGCCACTGTGTTTCGTCGGTGTGTTCTTGGGCAAGACACTTTCCCTTAGTCTCGTCCGTCAGATGGGGAAGTAAACCGGGTGGTTCCGTGTATCAGTCTATCCTCCGAGCACGTTAAAGAACCATAGGAATCTATTCAATAATAAGAGTAAGGCATGGTTCCCTGATTCCTATGTATCCTTCCCCTCTCTCTGGGGCGGCTCTAAATAATCTATACTGTGTTGATGAGCCGTTAAACAACATTCTGTTCAGTTCTTTTTCTATTGTGCGTAGTAGCCCCGCCTCCTTGACAAATGAAGTTTATTCAAAATGATACATTTTCTTTTTCTCAGATAAAGTATCAAATGAATTAAAATATGGTTATGGTTTGGTTTTGATAGAACATGGGATTGTTTTATTTTTAACAAAGTTTAATCTTTAGTCCAATTAGTCTTTAGAAGTTGGTTTTACATATTAAATGTCAAAACATATTAATAAGAGAAACTCAGCTTTATATTTTGGTTTAAATTATAATATCATTGCCTTTATTGCTTCCGTTTATAACTTGACAAATGCTACATTTATTTTATTAATCAGGGTTCGACACTAACGCTAGCCCGCTAGCCCGAGGCTAGTCACTTTCGAGAAGGACTAGTAAAAACTCACAGTTGACAAGCCCGACGGGCTAGTTGTTTTTAGCTCTTCTGATCAGAGATCAGCAGAGCTTATGCCATGGTGCGGCGTCCGTCGTCCGTCCGTTCGTCTGTCCGTAAACTTTTTTTTTGTAGCGACTACTCCTCTGAAACTACTGAATGGATTTTCATGAAACTTTACAGAAATGTTGCCCATGAAGTCTAGTTGATCCTAGCAAAAATTCATGTTGATGTGAAATCCAAGATGGCCACCAAACTTAAAAATAGATTTTTAAAATACAAGTTTGTAGCGACTACTTCTTGAAAACTCTAAGTGATATTGATATGGGACTTTTCTAAAATGATCAGCATGACATTATGTTGGTCCTTGTCAAAAATCGTTTTGATTCGACGTTAAACATGGCTGCCAGCGGCCATCTTTGTTTACATAGAGTTATATAGTAAAAACTTGTAGCGACTACTCCTCTGAAACTACTTGGCGGATCTTCATGAAACTTTACAGGAATGTTGCTCTTAATGTCTTATTGATCCTAGCAAAATTTCAGATCGGCTAGAAATTCAAGATGGCCACCACAGCTAAAAATAGATTTTTAAAAAATAAGTTTGTAGGGACTACTTCTTGAAAACTATAAGTGATATTGATATGGGACTTTTTCTAAAATGATCAGCATGACATTATGTTGGTCCTTGCCAAAATCGTTTTGATTCGACGTTAAACATGGCTGCCAGCGGCCATCTTTGTTTACATAGAGTTATATAGTAAAAACTTGTAGCGACTACTTCTCTGAAACTACTTGGCGGATCTTCATGAAACTTTACAGGAATGTTGCTCTTAATGTCTAATTGATCCTAGCAAAATTTCAGATCGGCTAGAAATTCAAGATGGCCACCACAGCTAAAAATAGATTTTCAAAATACAAGTTTGTAGCGACTACTTATTTAAAACTATAAGTGATATTGATATGGGACATTTTCTAAAATGATCAGCATGACATGATGTTGGTCCTTGTCAAAAATCATTTTGATTCGATGTTAAACATGGCTGTCAGCGGCCATCTTTGTTTACATAGAGTTATATTTAATGAAAACTTGTAGCGACTACTCCTCTGAAACTGCTTGACGGATTTTCATGAAACTTCACAGGAATGTTGCTCTTGATGTCTTATTGATCCTAGAAAAATTTCAGGTCGGCCGGAAATTCAAGATGGCCACCAGGGGTAAAAACAAGTTTGTAGAGACTACTTCCTGAAATCAAAATCAATCAGTAGAGCTTCAAGGTCATTGACCTCTTGTTATTATATAAATGTCGATTTTACATGATCTTATATGTTCCTGATATCGAAAATTGCCAAATCATTTCAATTTTTCGCTATTCAAACTCTTCAATATCATAATGTAATGTAAAGTAGGGTATGATATAGACCAAGACAAGTGCCTGCGAATGTGCGAATGTGTAGGTGTGTCAAGTAATCACTGATTGGCAATTTTTAGCTCTACTGGCGCTTATGGGATGCCGAGTTGTCCGTCGTCCGTCATTAACTTTTGTCTCTTTAAGACAATAGGGCCTTCATTTGTCATACGATCTTTAACAGTCTTTACCAGATTGGTAAAGTCAATGAAAGCTCGGACTAACACGAAAACCAGCCAGATCTGATCAGTAGCAGTGGAGTTATGGCCCTTGAATTAGTTAAAAATGCTATATTTTGCCTCGTTAAGATGATAGGGCCTTCATGTTTCATCCGATCTTTACCAACCTTTTCCAGTTTGTTAATATCTTTTTATTTTGCCACAAAAGAGTTAAAGGAAGACTAGTTGGTTTTATGAAGGGCTTGTAATGTATGCTACAATGCCTAGCTCCTCCCTATAACTGACCAGCTGATCGATAAGCTCCGCCAACGCATGCCTTGGATATGTAGTCATAAAAAGTTAGTGTCTAACCCTGTTAATGAAAGAAATATTTTCTAATTCATAATCCCAGCTTGATTTTTATGTAATTATTTGAATAACAAAATATTCATTTATTTCAAAAGCTCTATTTTTTTTTCCATTTAATAAATCATTAACACTTTGCACATTAAAAACTGACATTAGTAATTATATGTAATTGAATTATTTGTAACTTCTAAAACACAATGCATGCTTTAATGACAGAGCATGGTTAAGGCACTAATTAATTAATTTTAATTGTCACTTGAAAATCACATTTACCTACAATGTTTCGTTTAATAGTATTGTCTCCCTTAACACGCACGTCCCTCATCCACCTACATGTATTTAAAAAAAAATAATATATATATATATAGTATATTCTTCAAAAATGATATATTTTCGATCTTAAATTTTTGTATAAAAAATCAATACATTTTCGGTCTTTTGTATTTAATACTATAATCTGATACTAATTGAAAGTATTTATACATTTTTTATAACAGCGCCCCCTTTAGCATTTTGCATAGCGTCCAGACGCTACTCTTACTATTTTGAGAAATCTGGTGCAAGTACAGTTTTATTGTCTTGTCTTTAAGAAGCCTTTTGTATTATTTTAATATTGGAAATAGTGGAAAATAAGAATCAAACAGATCGATAGATACAGCATGAAGATGTTGATCTACGACTAGTTGATGCCAAGGACATTGATAAAGCTGTATTCAGGCCATTAATGCTGCCATTAATCTGAAGTCTGTCATTTATAATGCAAGCATTAGACTGAGCTGGAAGTAAATGTCAGAGAGCCATTGCCATAATTTTTTACTTCACCAGACAAAAAATACTATCAGTTATTATTATCTTGCCATTATCATGATTGAATAAAATATAATAAAATCTTTTTTAGCTTCAGTATTAAACGATAAATTGTTGACCAAACTCAAGTCTCCCTGTTATGAATGGAGGTAGAAGTTTGGAGTCCGGTCTAGCTGGAGTAGTGACCCTTGGAAAATTTTGTATCTTGTTCTTTATTTATAAATACACAACAGGGATTTTTCCACGCCTAATTCGGCCCCTTCCCAATCCAAAATATATTTTCCCCCAAAAAAGCAAAATATTTTCCCAAAATACACCACCCACGCACCCCACTCCCCACAATTTTTTAAAATGTTTTTCTTATATAAATTAAGTGTAGCCAGCCCTATGTGACAATTTATTTGTTGCAGACTTGTATAAGAGCTTGATTTTGAAACTATTCCAAACATGTTTAGTGCCTTACTATGTAATATAGTAGGTTTACCTTTTTTTCCAATTTGTAGAATTCACGCGCATTTTTCCCAGTTCAAAAGGCCCCTGGCCCCTGTGCTCACTTCCAAAAATGCAGAAAAATCTCTGAAATATATTAGTTACACTTGTTGACCACTCAAAATATATAAGAATAACATAAATCAGATACCCGGCCGTTTTTTTTTGCCAAATTGAAGTGTCAAAATTCCCAGTCAGATTTTGTTTTGTCTTAATATTGATGTTGGTGGGATCTTCGGACATAATGTAGCTAATTGTGTAATGTTTGGAGTATAAAGAAGAAAATAAATATTTCTGTGTAGAATTTTGCATGGTAATTGTCTCAATTTTTTCCCCAATTTAAGAGAACTGCTTTTAGCTCTACTGCATGATCAAAGATCAGCAGAGCTTATGCCTTAGTGCGTTATCCGTCGTCCGTCCATCTGTAACCTTTTTTTGTAGCGACTACTCTGAAACTACTGAATGGAGTTTCATGAAACTTTACAGAAATGTTGCCCATGAAGTAATTGATCCTTTAGCAAAAATTCATGTTGATGTGAAATCCAAGATGGCCACCAAAGCTAAAAATAGATTTAGATTTTTAAAAAACAAGTTTGTAGCGACTAACTTTCTGAAAACTGTAAGAGATATTGATATGGGACTTTTTCTAAAATGATCAACATGACATGAAAATCGTTTTGATTCGACGTTAACATGGCTGCACGTCAGTGGCCGTCTTTGTTTACATAGAGTTATATAGTAAAAACTTGTAGCGACTACTCCTCTGAAACTACTTGACGATATTCATGAAACTTCACAGGATCTGTTTCTCTTGATATCTAGTTAATCCTAGCAAAATTTCAGGTCGGCTGGCCGCCACGGCTAAAAATATATTTTAAAAAACAAATTTGTAGCGACTACTTCTTGAAAACTATTACATGTAGTGATATTGATTTACCGGTATATAATTGATGGGACTTTTTCTAAAATGATCAGCATGACATGATATTGGTCCTTGTTGAATATTATTTTGATTCAACATTAAATATGGCTGCCGCAGCCATCTTTGTTTACATAGAGTTATATAGTAAAAACTTGTAGCGACTACTCCTCTGAAACAGCTTGACAGATTTTTCATGAAACTTCACAGGGATGCTGAAACCTTGCTGAAACCTATCAGTAGAGCTTCAAGGTCATTGACCTCTTGTTCCAATTGTAAGGTCCACATTCCCAAAACACACACAAAAAAAACCTGCAATGTTTCTCTCTTTATATAAAGTGTTGATTCTTTCGGATGGCGGAGGTATAACATACTGGTTCTACCCAGGACTAAGTGGGTGGTCTGCCACCACCACAAAAAATTGACCGTCATACATGTACATAGCCCAAAAATTTGCAAAAAAATAATGTACATGTATAAAATGTTCCTAAATCTGTCATCAGTACTCCACTTTTGCAGTCTTTGAATTAACCCACAAACCCGAAGCCCGGGGCTAGTAAACTGTCATTCGGGCTAATGAATTTTTTTGATTTATGTAGTCGGGGCTAAAGAAAATGTACAGGTTTTCATTGAGTATATAAGAATTCGGGCTGGTGACACTAACATTTTAATTCAGAGACTGCTTTTGTATAAATCCTACGGTAAAAAAGCAATAATTCCAGGAAATGATTATCATTTCGATAATTATGTTTTTACAGTTAATATTGCAGTTCAGTATGTTCAAGGTAATTTTTATGTCATAGAAAAATACTGCATGCTTTAGGCCGACCATAAAAAATTGTTGGTTTGCTGTTTCCCTACCTAGCGGTACCCACAAACAAGGGCCCTACCCAAATATTTTTATAGCAATTCTGATTGTTTTTGTTTTTTTTAGTATATTTTGCTTTTAATTTCTTAAGAGCTAGTTTTACTGTATTCATCAAAATAATTAGTTACCTACCTACCTACCCACTTATAAAATCCTGGGTCGGAAAACAGCAAACAATATATTTTTAAGGATGGCCTTAATATTTCCATACAGCATGTACAGAATTGCAAGAAACTTGAATATATTGGATTCTAAGATTTACCACTTTCAGCCATTGGCTATTTACAAATGTCATGACATATTTAATATCTTGAGTGGAATTTTACTGCTGACATTTCAGTTAATTAGTCGGAATCATACATCTAGAGAAATGATAAATTAATGACATAAATGCAAGGGAATACCATGTTTATTAGCCGGATTGCGCACCAAATCCAGGCTTATAGTTTGCCGATTTCCGTCTATCCGTCTCCACGTTTTGATTAAAGTCTTTGGTTAAAGTTTTTGTTTTTCCTCATTTCTCAAAAACGACTCATCGGAAAGCTTTGAATCTTGGTACACTTGTTCATTATCATTACACAACATTATAAGACAAGAACCATAACTCTGTCCTGTGTTTTACCAGAATTATTCCCCCCTTTTCACTTAGATTTTTCAGTTGAAATGTTGAATTCACAATCTGGCGTTCACACCACTGTTGGTACTTCACTTGTTGTTAAGTCCTTTAATTTTTGTCTTCTAATATTTACAACTTTTAGTCATTTAAGACAGCAGAAATGCACCACCATTAGTGGAACGGACATATAGTGTAGCCCTTAATGTTCATCCATCTGTCCAATGTATTAGCCAGCCAACCGTTCAGCCGTCTTTTGCACGGCAGTTTTTGAAAAATCGGGGCCAATATTTGGGGAGTAGGTGACAAAACAACACTTCCAAACTCTTACTTTCTCAATATTGTTATGTTTATGGTTCTTGTCATATAATGTTGTGTAATGATAATGAACAAGTGTACAAAGTTTCAAAGCTTTCCGATGAGTCGTTTTTGAGAAATTAGGAAAAACAAAAACTTTAACAAAAAAAACACACTTCCAAACTCTTACTTTCTCAATATTGTTATGTTTTGTATACCTTTATAGAAGAAATAAAATATGATCTAAAATGCTTTATCTGTAAAAATAAATTACCCCAGAGACACCCACTTGTCGCGAATTGGCGCTTAGCGCATGTTAGCAAATTATTTTGCACACCGTTCGCATATTTGCACACCCAGTTCTTGAATTTCTGCCTATACACTGCATCTGTCTGAATACACCGGTTTAACATTTAAGTTTTTGGTGAAGTCCATCTCTCAAATATCAGAAGCCATAGAGTTTTCAAACTTTACAAATGTTTACATAGATCTACATGACTCAGTGTATAATTATCTCTGCCAAAGGTAAGTCAGTCATGAATGATCTCCAGTTTTCACCTAATTTTTGCTCTTTGTTAGGTTTTATATCAAAGTTTATCATTAAGCCCATTACACATACAAAAAGTCATGTCCATGTAGATATGTTCCTACCAAAAGTAGGTCAATATAATATAAGTTGCCCAATTTACTAATTACATTCAAGGTGTTACTCAGATATATCAAAAGCCGCAATGTAATTGTGTGTTGGGGTGTATATTGTGACTGTGTGACTGTGGGGTTGGTAATATGGTTTATATTAGCAGTGTTTTTTTATGTTTTGTGAATGCAGTCTGTGCCCGTGCCATTGTGAAAAATAGCGGCATTTTTCTAGAAATTGTGAAAATTGTGAAATATTATAACAAAAGAAAATAAACTTTTTTCACTTTTATTTTCACAGTTTAATATCCGTTGGTTTTAAGTTTTGTTTTTGGTAAATACAGACTAGTTTTGACACCAGCTTATATTAAGATATTTTGGATATAATTCTGAAAAAACGATACTTTTTGGAATTGTGAATGGGGAATGGGGCCGAATTTTTGCCCCAAATTAGGCATAAAAAAACCACTGTATATATAGTATGAAAATATTGAAACAGCTAAATTGTACTCACAGTTTCCCCACCTTTTTTTATATGTCGCCTGAAAAGGAAAGCATATATATAGTAGTCACACCGTCCGTCCATCCTTACAGTCGTATCCGGTCAACTCCGACATTCATGGACGAATTTTCAAATAACTTGGCACAAGTGCTCACCACAACAAGACGACATGTCGCGCACAAAATCCAGGTCCGTGGCTCCAAGGTCAGTGTCACACTTAGAGGTCAAAGGTCAAAAAGATGTGCTTTGGTGTCCGGTTAATAACTGACACTCATGGGCGGATTTTCCAAATAACTTGGCACAAGTGCTCACTAACCACAACAAGACGGCATGTCGCGCACAATATCCAGCTCCCTGGCTCCAAGGTCAAGGTCACTTAGAGGTTAAAGGTCACTTCGGGGGCATTTGTCACTTACAGTGAAATTTCTTGTTTTCTCTATAATTTGGAAACATAACCCACAATTGGGAATTTTAGCACGATTTTTCATCAAAATCTGGAATTTTACCGCAAATGTTCATAAAATTCAGGAAAAAAAGAAAGTAAAACATTCATTTCATATTTGTATTTTTAATACTATTTGCTTAACATCAAGATCAACAGTCTCGAGGCATTTAAAAGTGTTTTCAACTCAATAATTGGCACTCTTTAACAAAAAAAAACACGATGAAAAAGATATCCTATTTGTTTTCAAACTGGAAAAAAATTATATATGTATTGAGCATATGACTATAAAAACAGCTAAAAAAACCCATAGTTACATGTTATTTTAATTTTGAAAATATTTTACTCCCTCCCTCCCTAAAAAAATATTATGCAAAATTTAAAAATATTTTTTTTTTTTTTTTTTTTTTCTGAACCATGATTTATCACATAGAAGTGAACATAGCACCATTCTATATTTTCTGTAACTCACTGGTCAATGCATACCAAATTACACAGCAAAAGTGGAAAATATTAAGGTAAGCCATATGATTTATTTGTCTGGAATGTCATATGATACATTCAGAGTTTGACCTTTTTCTTTCAGGTAATTTACAATGCGATTCTAATTAGCTATTAAACTAATTAGTGAAATGCATGTTAAACAAAGGGCTGGTTAAATAGTGACCTATTTGTAACAGGAATGGGTAATTTAATTGGGGCGGTCTTATATCGAGGTAAACTGACAGCATCACAGAGAAACTTTCAGTGACACACCTGTATCGGTGATCATCAATTAACTTGTATGGGGTTTATGAGATAACTAGAATCTCACAATATCAGAATTATCTTGCTAAAAAAAGACAACAAAAAAGCAAAACAAAAAAAATGCCTACTGACCTATCCTATTTTTTAGAGCATCAGGGCCCTCCCTTCACTTTGGGGGAAATGGGGCCAGGGCCCTCAGGAAGGGGAATTTTGTGTTGTTTTCATATCAAAGCGGAATTTCTAAGAAACACAAATTAGTGTTGTTGTTTTTTATTATTTAAGTGGTACCAAGAATTTACCATTCCAAATTGCAAATGGTTGCTGTTTTCCTTTTTTTTTTTTAAGAGGGAATTTTTCACAGGAAAAGGGGGGAAAATATATACATTTAGGGGAGGGGAATTGTCAAACGATCAAAGGACGGCCCTGAGCATGCAATAGGAAACACACCTATTGTTTTGTTTGGCCTGAGCTATAGTCTTTTAACCACTCCCTAAGGCGAAGTGTTGACATTTGAGAATCACATGAAAATTAATTTCCTGCAACAATATAGGTTATTGGAAATAAGAATCAAGTCTATGAATTGATTGGAGTTTAAGTTCAGATAAGTTTGCTCATGTGGTCGAGAATTGAATTGAATGTTGTTTAACGGCTCATCAACACAGTATAGGTTATTGAGAGGGGATCGAAGGATACCGACTGCACCCAGTATTTTCAGCTTCCTAGTATACACAGTTGAAAGAAATGTTACTTAAATTAAATACTTAATAGCCTTCCATAAATTATATAGCCATCAACTTGAAAGTATTAGTGTATTTACCCTTCCTTGCAGTGACCTGTTTAATAATAAAAGGCCCCTTCCACACTCAAATTTCTTTTAAAAATCATACAGATTACACTGTTTTTTAAACTCTGAAAATTTCATTCCTGGGCCACCCCTTTTCCCAAAACTGTTAAAAATGCCCTGAGTATTATAGACCAATAATGGCTATTAATTATGTACATATGTATGATACTTGGTTTTCAGAAGATTCAAGACTGCTCGACTTAATTTGAATCTTGTACATTTCATTTCAATGATGTAATATTCCTACATTTTCTTTGCTCAACATTAATATTTCTAATTTGTTTAGGTCCTACAAACAGAAGCCCTACATTCTGGCAGCACTTGGTTAATTATATATTTATGGAGAATATGGGAAGGTCAGGCGTGGCTACATATGGTGCTGGTGGCAATCTTTATTGACAGAATATGGGTATGTAATATAATTTAAAAGTTCTTATTTACTATTTGTTTGTACATGACTGTATGTATATATATTTATTATATACCTATCAATTATATATACCTATTCCATGTACCTTCATTTTCTTTCAGTGGAATACAAAAACCTGTATATCTGATTCTGTATCACTTAACTACATTACGTTCTATGGCAGTGACGTATCATTATGACATTGTTGCCTACCTGCGTAAACGTACTAGTCTTACTATAGGCATACTGTGCCATAATATTTTATGAGCTTCCATTATAAAGGTATATTATAAAAATTAAAACGATCATTACTAGAGCAAGTGTTCTGGAAGCTTGCTTCATCATCTATGTGGATATGCCATATCTCCAGGATCGCACTCGAGGCTAAATATAAAGCCTCTCGTATTAAAGATCCTGAATTGAACTGAATTGAAGACTTTATTTATGAGGGTAGCCCATGATGTGGGATGTCCACTCGAGGTGATACAACATTCCAGATCATGTTACTCTAGTAATAATCATAAAATGTTTTATCATGCAGATGTGCACTTTTCTGCCCAATAAAGGGGTGCCCTTTAAATTTTGCTTCATTTGCCTATGACCAATAGAGCAAATCAATGCGGAATCCCTCGGCGTTTATTGTACGTAACGTTATCTGATGTCATGCACGTAACGTTGCCTGACGTCATAAAACAAACAAAAAACAACAACATGGCGGCGTCCTCGATAAGCGTAACATTCGGAGAAATAGGTAATAATAGTAATTCATACAGAACATGTGGATAATCTACATGATAAATAGAATATTATGTCAGTGCCTTTTACTATCAAGTTTTTAAGGCTCGGCACGAAAACGAAGAATGGCTCGGCAGAGCCTCACCATTCTTCGTTTTCTAAGCCTCGCCTAATAAACTTGATAGTAAAAGGCACTGACATAATATTTTATTTATATCCTCATAAGCTTAAATTGTAATAACCTAATGGAAAAGCTCGGGCAAGTTTGAAAACCACCTAGATCAGATAAGTAACGTCAGAGTTATGGCCCTTGTTTTAGTGAAAATGTCATATTCTGCCTTGTGAACACGATAAAACCTTAATTATTAGTTTTAATCTTTAACAAACTTTTGTCAGAGTATTAATATCAATGAAAGATTGATGACTAGCTATTATGAGTAACAACAGAGTTATGGCCCTTGTTTTACTCAAAAATGCCATCATAATATAAAAACCTAAATCATATCCCTGGTGTTTCCTGTTTTATTCAACGAGTGGAAACTTATTATATAATATAATTAGCCGGATTGTGTAGCAAATTAATCCAGGCTTATAGTTTGACGATTTCCATAATTTGTCTATCCGTCTGTCAGTCTATGTTTTGATGTTTTGGTTAAAATGTTTGGTTAACGTACATTTTTGTTTTTCTTCAGTTCCCAAAAAACAAATTGTCAGAAAGCTTTGAAAGTTTGGCACACATGTTCATTATCATTACACAATGTTATATGACAAAAAACCATAACTCTGTCATTTATTTTACCAGAATTATTCCCCTTTTTTACATAGATTTTTTAGTTAGTGTTGAAATAGCACTCCGCCGTTCGCGCCACTGTTGGTGCTTCCCTTGATTTAATACACTGTATATAAGTGGTATACACAAGTTACCATATTTGTATCTTAAAGGCAATGAACATTAATATTACTTGATAGAAGAAATTGAATTGAATGTTATATGCTTCTCATTCAGCCAAGTATTAATCAAAGCCCAATGCAAATGTGTGTATTTCACACCTTCATGGATCTGTATTATATGGCAGTTCCCATTGACTGGATAATTTCTTTTGTAAACAAAGTAATTGGTGAATGAAAGTCAAGTAAATACATATTCACAAAGAATGATGAGGTATTTGAAGGGATTGATATTGATAGGAAAGATTTATACAACATTATAGAGAATCAGATTACCTTTTTAGCTCGACTTTTCGCAAGCTTTTCTACTCGCCTCAGCATTATTGTTTGGAGCGCTAATGTTTCAGCCAAATTAATTAAGGTTTTTCAGCATTAACTTAAGCAATTTTATTATAAATGGGTTCATAATTTATATATGATTGGAACTGGAATTTTTAGTGGTAAATAAAAAATATGTTAGTTTTGAAAATCGGTTGAGAAATAAATACTGAACCAAAATGTTATTGTTGTGAGCTTTTTCCATGTAAATTCCTTGTTGCATGATGGGACAGCAGAAACTCAAATAATCCCAAATAACTTCAGTTAGCCTTAATATTTTGCTATAAAACTTTCAGAGTGCATTACGTCGTCCCACCTTAATTCCTTTAAAGGGAGTACATCAGGATTTTTCTAGAAATATCTTAAATTATAAAAATGTTCCATTTCATGATAAAACACTTATATCCATCAAAATACGATGCTCGAACTATATTGTTAAGGTTTAAACTTCGAATACACCATATAGCTAGGACGGAATCGGGCATAAAATGCTGAAATTAACCCTGGTGCGTAACCTAGGATAGCACATATTACTGTGCAGAATGAATTTCCTAGTAACTAAGGGATCATTTTTAGGATCATTCATTATGTTTAGGCGCTTTAAAATAGAAAATATCATTATTTGTCAATTTTAAGTCGGACCCCTAGACCCCTTTGAAAAGCCTGATGTACTCCCTTTAAGCAATGGGAAAGCTTATATTAGCAGTATTTTATAATGGATATTGCGACAAGAAAAGTTTAAAAACATTTTTTATTGAAAAAATGCGATAACCTGTTTAAAATTACCTACCTAATACATGTTTTAATTTTACAATATATATGCAAACTTTTTAAGCCGAAATTAGGGTTTTATTTCATATATCCCAGCCAACCCTGTGTGCGCTTCTTGGAGAAGGGGTTGGATGGGGCATGAAAGGTAATACTTGGACCACGTAATGGTTTCGTTTATTCAATACATTAAAATCATTTTTGGATAGAAATTCTAAAAAAAAAAATCAAATTTTCTGATGCAGCAGAATTTTGCATTGAAAAGGGTTTATCAAAAACATGTGAAATTTTTATTTCTCGACCGATTTTGAAAAGTAAGGTATTTTTTATTTACCACTAAAAATGTCTGTTTCATTGATATACATTTTATTTAGGTACTAGTTGAATACTGTCTTAACAGTCCAGAAAACCTTTGGCTCAGACAAGCTCCCCAAACAACAGTATTATCATTCCTCTTAGTAGCGTTGCCGTTAGTTAACTTTTTTCGGTAAGCTGACATATCTCACAAACCACTTTCCAGAAGTACATAGCGCTAGTCATGTAACTCAGAAACCTATTTTGACAAAGTTATGCCTCTTTTTGTACTTTGTCAATTTTGGGGTTAATAGTCATGGGTTCCAGGCAATAGCTTTAGTTTGCAATGAGATGTCGTTAATGTAACTTTGTGTATAAGCATTTATTTATCCTCGCTGTATTGCACTAAGTATTTTAGCGAGCAGACCTCGGTTTCAAGTCTCATCCGAAGGACTGATAAGGTAGGAACAGGGCTTCTAAAATTTTAAAATGCAAATCGGTACAGGTTTTTTACTGCCGTAAGAATCGCACTAATTCTGAAAAAATCACTAAAATTGCCGTACCCCACCCACCATGTCAGCTGCACCATGCATTTTTTCCGTTTAGTCATTGATATAGTTTACTATTTAAAATGTATGTTTGTATTATATTTGTATTATTTATAACTTACTTTATCACAATTTGTACATTTTAATGACTGACATCATGTCTTCGCTTTACTGAATGAATAATTTTCACTCAATATTAAAATTGTTGATCATTTGAGGAATTGAACCGGAAGTGTTTAATAAACCGGAAGTCGCGTGAAGTTCATTTGTCGGTTCTAACACTCTCACATCTTTGACCAAAATCTTTTTGCGGCGAACTGATGCCATGCCATCAAATTTTACTTGTATATTTTGATATGCGTTGTGCTGCAGCTTGCCACTACGTACAAATTACCAAACAGCTCGTATATATCGTAGTGTTTCGCCCCCCGTCGAGGCATTGTCAAAATACTTCGCTGTGCCATATCTATTAACTATGACTAACGAACAGCAGTAATGTTCGTGATTATATACGATTTCACATAAATTTCATCAAATAGCTTAATTAATACCAAATGTTACGACTAACGCAAACAATTTCGGTCCGACTTAAAAAAAAAACGGTGTCAGGTTTGATCACTTTCCTTAATGTCATTAATATTATACTTAAAGTTATTGTAAAAAAAAAATCAAACAAACAATTAACACATCTCGGTATTTTGATTTTTTTTAATGACGCAATCAAATTTCAGTCCCAGCTTTGGCCACTTAAAAAAACAAACCGACACAAGCAAACAGGCTAACACCTTACGACTAACGGTATATCTCGCTTCAGTGAACTGACAGAACGCGTGATATACTTTCACTGATCACACATAAAAGGCATGCTACCTCGATATAGACTCTTCCGGAAAACTCCCTACTATCGGTAATGGTTTAGTCCAAATTGACCAAATTGACCTACTTTCGCACAGCGAGTGACAAACAATCGTGTTATGGATCAAAGAATATTGCCGCAAGGCATATTTTAGGATATTGGAAGGAGTGTAAAGGGCAATTGTAGGATTTTAAAAAGAAAAACGGTCCAGGGAAACAAATTTCGGTCTGGGAACCGATAAACCGGCGATTTAAGAAGCCCTGGGAAGGAAATACTTTTGAAATATTTCGATAATTAACCCAAATTCGTTCCTGGCTGGGATTGAACGCGTGATCCCTGGGTTACTAAGCCGTTCATGTAACTTGTGTCTAACATAGCTTATATAGGACACCCAACAGAACATTACACTGCATTGAATGATTCTCCTACTGCCTCTGACACTGACAGAGCTGTCAAGTTCGGAATCAATATGTCACGGAGATGTGACAGTATAAATTGGGAATTAGGGAATGTATGATTGATGCTGGCCGATACATTGGTAACCATCTATTCCAGTAAAAAATTTGAATAATCATGAAATAACATTGATAAGGGATGGGCACATATATTATTTAGGCACAGAGATAATCAATACAGTAACTGGATGTTTTGGATTTTGCCCCGCTCAAAATGTGGACCGATGAGAGAGATCAAAACATGATTTTGGAACCAGTTACCGTGTTTTCCCTAAAAGCATTTTATTTTATATCTTTTAAATGGAATATACAATTATGAAATGTTTTTTTAACAGAATTGGCAAATAAAATCGAAAATAAATAATCAATTTGATAATCGGATTATATTCATGTAAAGAGCGTTTTCAAAATTTGAGCAAATTATGATAAAAAAGAAAATCGGTAGAACCGATGAATGCTCCTCGAAATGTATCCTCAGCTTATCATATGGCCTTGTATCACCAAGCAGTTTTCAATTTGCTGTTCCATTAGGAGTTTTTGACCTATGCTTTGGACAAGAATTACAAGTATAAAATTACACAAAGGGCAATGACTAATTTGAATAGGGATTGGTTGTAGATCTATGCACTTCCTCTCATTGGCCTCTATAATTGTGTGAAGTGTCATTGTAGTCTCGTTAGTAGCTTCTCAGTTATGCTACGAACATGAATTATAAGTACAAAATTACAAAGGGCAATAACTCTCATTTACATTCTGACAGAGTTATGGTTCTTGCACTCTGCACTTCCTCTCATTGCCCTCTATCATCTTGAGAAGTTTCACTATAGTCCCAGGAGTAGTTTTGAAGTTATGCTCCGGACAAAAATTCTAAGTATAAATTTACAATGGGCAATAACTCTCATTTCAATGATGACAGAGTTATAGTTCTTGCACTCTGCACTTCCTCTTATTGCCCTCTATCATTGTGTCAAGTTTCACTGTAGTCCTATGTGTAGTTTTGAAGTTATGCTCCAGACAAAAATTCTAAGTATAAAATAACAAAGGGCAATAACTCTAATTGGAATGATGAGGCAGTTACAGTTCTTGTACTCTGCACTTCCTCTCATTGCCCTCTATCATTGTATGAAGTTCTATTGTAGTCCCGTCAGTAGTTTTGACATATAATGCTCCGGACAAAAATTCTAAGTATAAAATTAAAAAGGGCAATAACTCTCATTTAAATGCCGAAAGAGTTATGGTTCTTGCACTCTGCACTTCCTCTCATTGCCCTCTATCATTGTGTGAAGTTCATTGTAGTCCTGTCGGTAATTTGGAAGTAAGTGTATTCCAGTGTACATGTGTATACAAGTGACAATTCAAGCATTATATTTTATATTAACCTAGTCAGGTTTTGGTGCGTAGGTGAATGTTTTGTTCATGTGTTATGGGGTGGATCCACTTGTAAAGCCAATAAGCCAATACATGTGGGTGTTCAGACTTGTCTATCCACCTAAAAGTGCATTGAAATCTTTGGTATCAATTAAGGCCAGGGTTCTTTATTTTTGTGGTTATCAGATTTTTTTCTGAAAAAGTTAAAAGTTTCACAGGAGGAGGGGAAAAAATAAGTGGGTATCTTGCAATGATGTTGTCACATTGTAAAACACAACATTGACCATAAAACATCTTTAACACATGACCTTCTAAAGTTATGTTGATGTTTAAACATGATCACTTGATTGTTTGAAATGGGGTATGAAAACATTGATCCCTGTTAGTTTTCTTACCCTTCTTTTTTATTTATTTTTTATTTTCTTACAAAAACAGGATCGGAGAGTCTGAGAACTGGAAAACGAAAAACTCTGGTCTAATTGTTACTAAATCTCTAGGAAAGAAACCATGCCATCAAGCAGGCTTATCATTTAAAAAAATGTAACACTGTACAATCTAATCTAATATCAAACTCCATGGTGCAGATGGTTATGCAGTAGATAAACATTTCATACACACAATAAAGGATCATCTATAAAAAATAATCTGGAGAATGTAATGGCTTCAGGCAATAGATTGCAGTTGTTAGCATTACAAACATTTTCACAATAAAAAATTATGGGTTTTAAAAATAATGATTGAATTTGCTATTTTGATCTTTCCTCTGGGAATGAAAGATTCAGGCATTCCACGCTTTAAACTTTCCTAATGTGTTTCATTAATTAAAACTGTGTGAACGATTGAAATATTGAATTTAATGTTAGATGTTAGAATTAGATGTTATTTAGAGCTGCCCATAACGAGAAAAAGGATACGTATTAGTTAGAGGCTATATGAAGTGAAATTTTAACAATTAAGAAACCCTAAGGGAAGGAGCGCCTTGACTGACCGGGGTTTCTTAATTGTTAAAATTTCACTTCTTAGCCTCTAACTGACTTAGTGTTTGCCCTACTTTTTCCCCCGCGCTTCTACGAAACCACGCCTCTTAACACGCTCGTGCTTCTACTAAATCCGCCTCCTTGTGTCCAAACAAGCGCGTGCTATTTAGTAAGTGATTACTTAATGCTTAAATGGTTAAAATTGGTGATCGTTAACAATTTACATGAATAATTTCGACATTTTTTCAAAATTCATCAACGTCTGATTGGAGGAAAAAGTAGGGCAAACACTAAATAATATTCCGGAAACCTCAGTCCTGCCCTGCTTTTAATGACATCTATGGTTCTTTAACCCTTACTCCGCTAAGTACGACTATAATAGCCTTTGGAGTAACTCACAGGCTGATCAGGGTTTACAATGTCTGCTGATCAATCATTTTTCCCAAAACACCCACTTTGTGACATAAATGGAATGGTCTTAATTCAAAGAAAGAACATATGCAGCCCAAATATATATAGGTCACAGCTTCAGCGTGCACCCATTGTTTGGTGGGGGTTGAGGTCAGTCAGTACCAACTCCACTGAAAAAAAAGCACTAAAAAAAGCACTGCAATTACACCGGACTCCTTTTTTTAATTTTCAGTGGGGTGGTACTGGAGTCTATCCTCAGAGCATGTAAATAAATCGGGCATTCATCTGGGGGTCCTACATGTATGTACTGGAGCCAAACTTCACCAGCATCCTCTCACTTTCTCTGGGTTAATAAACAGTATACAACTATTTAATTCCTTAGAAGTCAATGGTTAGAACTATTTATCTGAGGGAGTGACTACTGACCCGAGAAGGGTACTAGTGCACGAGGCGGCACGCCGAGTGAAATAGTATCCTTCATTGGTCAGTAGTCATTCGCGAGGATAAATAGTTCTAATCCATTGACTCCTAAGGCATTAAATAGTTGTAAAATATACGGAATTAAATTAATCCGACAGACGACAGGAATTTGGTATATTTTATGGAGACCATCAGTTGCGCACAGACGATAATTTATAGTGATCAAGGTTACGTGACGTTTTACTGTTTAATGCAAGCGCCTTAATGACACAGACAAACTGTTGCACGTTAAAAGTACTATTGCATGCATGGTCACATGACGAACAATTGTCAATTTGAACAGTTGGCATGTTGCCAATCCGAATGGTCAAAACTATTTAATCACATGTGAATGATTCTAGACCAATGAAAATCGCTTATGTTTTATGATATGTATATAATAATAATTGTTGATGAGCCATAAAACAGATGTTCAGATGTTAAGAATTTTAGATATGGTTATACAGTATCAAGGTGCTTGTATAAAACAGTGATACATTAAGCTTTTATGTGACATTAGAACTTTACTTATAACCAGGGACTCAGATACGTAATATAAACGGGTCCTGTTATAACTGAATAATTTTCATTCCTTTATTTATAACATTTTTCCATTCTCTTTTCAGGAGTTCTTGAATTTTTTCCAGTACCTTGGCTATGTGATTTTTGGTGTCCTCAATGTGATTAGTTATATTCATCTGCACCAGGTAAATAGCTGTTTTCTTCATTAGTCTCGTCTATTAGACAGAACTATAAAAATCTTTTATGGTATCCGGTGGAGGCTGAGACTGCCATGGTTCTGATTCAAACGGTGATAACCAGGGTTAGAATTTCCCTATCTGAGACTTCCCATGATTGATTATTTTACTTGCATATCATTGACATTTTGTCTGTTGAGCTTGACGTTGCTAACTACTAACGTTTTGCATGTTGATTTACACAAGGACGTCATGCGTTTGTTGACCTGTATGATGTCCTTGTTAAAGCAGGTGGCTTTTATCTGCTAACATGTGTAAGATCAAGCTTTCTTGCATACCGGACAAGGATATCCGTCATTTTACCGGGGCTAGATTATAAGAATCTTTCATGGGTATCCGGTGAGATAGGGAAATCCAACCAGAGGTATAAGTGTTTTTATCGGAACCGAGGCTCTCTGCCTCGGTTCCGATTAAAACACTTATACCGAGGGTTGGATTTCCCTATCTGAGCCGAATACCCATGATAGATTCTTTTTCTTGCATATTAGAGACAGGGCTTTTTTTTGGCCGATTTTATAGCCGATATTTGGTCATATTCCCAATCGCCAAAAGTATATTTTTTTCCCAATTTCTTTACGAAAATTCCCAATCCGAACCTAAAAAAAAGCTAAAATCGAACAAAAATCGATCTTTTCTTGGTACGCAAAACATGGAGTACGAATCTACCGGAAGTGGTTTGTGTTCGGATATTTTTGGAATTTATCGTAGGCATCAACTATCTGATCTTGTAGACGGTTGTTTTTTCATTTTGAATAGGAAATACAATATTTACAAAGTGTCTGACCGATCCGGATTTCAATGATAAACAAATAAAACAAAAATGTCACACAATTCCAAATATTACATAAAGAAACTTTAAAAAACAGAAGATAAATCACGGACGATCGACTTATTATTCAAGCAAGCCACACTGTCGTCACAATCAGTCACAGCTGCCGACACAGAGACGTCGTCTAAACCTAGTTATAGTACATCTAAAGAAAATGATTTGCCTTGTGAGGAGCCGTATGTGTACCTTTTCTTGCTCATTGAACTAAGCAATCCTGTTAATTCCATGAAATTATACGTGAAAAAGTATTTATTTGTGAAATTTAGCTAATGTTATTTTTCCCAATTTTGAGTAAAATGTCGCTAAATTCCCAATTCCAGGGGTATGGTTCATGTTCCCAAAATCATGAAAAAAAGCCCTGAGAGACATGTTGCGCGTTGTTGCCGCCAGCTACTTACGTTTTGCATGTTTTTCTGCATGCCAGATGTAGGTGCGCGCGAATTTTATCTCGACCCTAGGGTGAGATTGAAAAATCTAGCCCCGGTAAAATGACGGATATCCTTGTCCGGTATGCAAGAAATATTCATCTCAACCTAGGGTCGAGATAAAATCCACGCATGCACCAACATTAGGGTATGCAGGAAAACATGCAAAAAGCAAGTAGCTGGCGGCGTCAACGCACAACATGTCTCTGATATGCAAGAAAAAGAATTTATCACGGGTATTCGGTTCAGATAAGGAATTCCCACCCTCTGTTCCGATAAAAACACTTACACCTCGGGTTGGAATTCCCCATCTTCACCAGATACCCATGAAAGATTCTTATATTCCAGCACTCATATGAAGTGCGGATAACCTTCTCAGGTATGCAAGAAGGAGTTGTCTATCAGACAGAGTTATCTCTCATGCTAGCCTAGATGGTATACAAGAAGGAGTTGTCTATCAGACAGTGTTATCTCTCATGCTAGCCTAGATGGTATACAAGAAGGAGTTGTCTATCAGACAGAGTTATCTCTCATGCTAGCCTAGATGGTATACAAGAAGGAGTTGTCTATCAAACAGTGTTATCTCTCATGCTAACCTAGATGGTATACAAGAAGGAGTTGTCTATCAGACAGAGTTATCTCTCATGCTAGCCTAGATGGTATACAAGAAGGAGTTGTCTATCAGACAGAGTTATCTCTCATGCTAGCCTAGATGGTATACAAGAAGGAGTTGTCTATCAGACAGAGTTATCTCTCATGCTAGCCCAGCCGCATATAGTTTGTGTAGGTTTTCTCAGGACTCCTCAACTGCTTCACTCTGGGTTTGGGAAGAACTATAATTATCATTATGAATATTTTTTTTCAAAGATAATAAATAGTAGTTACTTTATTTAATAGTCGAATGTTTAAAGGGACACTGTCCGTAACATTTAGCTTATAAAACACACAATAATTATGTTTGCAAACATTACACACTAAACATTATTGAATATTTACTAATTAAAAGCAAGATTGTTTAACGGAATTCGATCGCGGTACAAAAAAAAGTAAATCCGCTTTGTGCGTTTGAACTCGCAGCCCAAACTAAAATTACACTCACCGTAATAATAGTGTGCGTGAGCGTAAAGTGGTCGACAACGCTCCAGACTGAGCTAAGCGGGCTATACATATTTCGCAATACATACTATGGTGAAAACCTAATGTGCTAATGGAAGTCACGTGATCGCAGAAAAGGTAAATATTGTGGGTCCCACTTTATTTACATATAATAATTAAAACTTTTTTTTTCAAACTCACTAATGTATTCCTACATACTTCGTAGGGTCTATCCTCATGTTTTCATGTATACATTTCACTGAATAAAAGTCAGCCAGTTATTTGGTTATGCTCAATATCTGCTTACTTACGGACAGTGTCCCTTTAAAAAAAAACATCAGAAGTTTGTGAAAATGAATTTGTTGCTACATGTACTTTCGACCTACTGGAGTCTAAATAGTGGTTATGTAATCAATTCTGCCATATACCCAAGTCACCAGATAGATAATTTGGACATTAAACATTTATCATGAACCAATTATATATATATAGGCAATTATTCCCAGTTGGGACATTGCTTTGGCTTTCTGGCATGATTTGCAGTCTCAACTGATAAATTGCTTATTGATTTATCTATATATGTATATTTTTTCTTACAAGCCATCTTAAAAAATAATGTGGTTTGAATAAAGTCAACCATCATCTCATGTTTCATTTCCTTTAGAATATATGAGGGGGTACATCAGGATTTTTCTAGAAATATCTTAAATTATAAAAATGTTCCAATTCATGATAAAACACTTATATCCATCAAAATATGATGTTGGAACCATATTGCTAAGGTTTAAACTTTGAATACACCATATAGCTAGGCAGAATCGGGCATAAAATGCTGAAATTAACCCTGGTGCGTCACCTAGGATAGCATGTATTATTGTACAGAATTAATTTCCTTGTAACTAAGGGGTAATTTTTAGCATGATTCATTATGTTTAGGCGCTTTAAAATAGAAAATATCATTATTTGTCAATTTTAAGTCGGACCCCTAGACCCCTTTGAAAAGCCTGATGTACTCCCTTTAACAATAGATTAAATATTACATAAAGTACTGTAATATTAGCTTATATGACAATGATATCCGGGAAGAGGGATTTGCATATAATTAACAAAGACGGTAGTAAAATTAGGATTGTCAAAATGACGTTGATATAGCTGTTAAAGGGACACACGGCAATCTTGCAGGGTTTATCACGCACTGACATTAGTTTCTTGATTTATTTTATCCAGTATCATTTTGACTTTAAACCTTCTTGCATATAATTTAATAACATTCTGAGATTTCACTTTTTCGTCTTATTCTGTCATAGGTTTAAATATATAATCAACAGTTAATATTATGCGAAAACAGTTTGCTTTATAGTATTGTTGTAATTAATATTAATGATTGAACAAATGCAAGTTATGTAGAAAAACTAACGGGACGCCGTGAGTTATAAAAAAATAATCAAGATTGTCTTTAAGTTAATAATTACTGTCTCATACATACCGTACAGTAGTTATATCTTGATTTATATCTTATACCCGAGTTCACAATCAAATTTCCATTATGTGTGGGCATTTCCCAATTTTCTGTAAACTGTAAAGCGCCAATGCCATTATTGAAACCGTGGGTTTTTGAAGAAAATGCATTTTTTAAATATAGCCAATATAGAGGAAAAAAATGTTCAAAATCAAAGTCACAGAATCCAGCTGGCTTGCGGAACGTCGGTGGTTCTACCCAGGTGCCCGCGCGTGCACTAAAATTGCCCGGATGGGCACCTTGGGTCTTCCTCCACCAATGGAAGCTGGAAAGTCGCCATATGACCTCAGCTGTTAGTGCGGCTATAAAATCCAATTCAATCAAAGTCACAGAAGGGTCATTTTAGTTGGTGAAGTAATAAGAAGCGTAACATAATAACAGTACACAGTTTATTGCCCTGTTGAGTCATTTCTTTATTAAGATAATGACATACCACAGATAATGTCACTTGCCCGAGTATCAGACACATAGGGAGATAAATACCATTGTCTTCAGGATTGAACATTTTCCTAATACTTCGATAACTTAATTGGGTTATTAATTCAAAGAATTAAATAAGATATATACCTGTAGTTGATCGTCACTTGACCTATGATTTTCACTATGTTGTATACAGGTGTCGTGGTGGTGTAATGGTTAACCCTGCAGTTATAAATTCATGGATCGTGCAAACTATCCCAGCCAGGACCAAATTGGGATTAATTCACGAAATACTTGAAAAAGAATTCACACATGACCAGTCCTTCGGATGAGACTTTTAAAACCTAGGTCTGCTCGCTAAAATGCCCAGTGCAATACTGCGAGGATAAATAAAAACTTATACGCACTATAATTTTGTTATGCCCCGAAGGGAGGCATATATGGTAATGTCCGTCCGTTTGTTCGTCCTTCTGTCCGAATCAAACATGTCTCAGGCATAACTTTGAAAAACTGAAGAGATTTCCATGAAACTTCACACAAAATTAATGTTAACCACAATGAGAAGGTGTGTCTTGTGCAAGAATCGGGTCCTTACCTCAAAGGTCAAGGTCTTGGCAGTCAAAGGTCAAGTGAGTCGACATATTCGGGGACATTTGTCACTTATTGGTGGCATTTCTTGTCCTGTTCAAAATTGGGATGAGTTATGTTGATTATCAAAAATTGGAAATTTCGTCTTAATGTGCCCTTCCTTTATATGAGAAAAATAAACCCCATTAATATTGGTGAACTGCCTATAAATGTACTGGACAGATTAGTCACATCATTTTGTGGGGGCGACTTATACATTAAGTGTGGATAACGGTATTAAGTAAACAAGGTAAATAAAGAAATTTTAAATCTTTAGAAATGCTTCCATGACCTGTTATTATCCAACATGGTTTTGGATTACCTGATTGAGAAAACATAATATTTATATTTTATGAACAAGCCCAAAATAAGCCAACTAGGAATAAATGACCATATTTGTTCCTTTAAAGGGACACTGTCCGTAAGTAAGCAGATATTGAGCATAACCAAATAACTGTCTGACTTTTATTCAGTGAAATGTAAACATGAAAACATGAGCATAGACCCCAAGAAGTCTAGTAATACATTTTTGAGTTTGAAAAAAAAGAAGCTTTTAATTATTATTTGTAAAAAAAGTGGGACCCACAATATTTACCGTTTCTGCGATCACTTGACTTTCATTAGGTTTTTACCATAGTATGTATAGCGTAATATGTATAGCTCGGTTAGCTCAGTCGGGAGCGATGTCGACTACTTCACGCTCACTATTATTACCGCGAGTGTAATTTTAGTTAGGGAATGTGAGATCAAACGCCCAAACGTTTTTTCTTTTTTTTGTACCGCGATTGAATGCCGTCAAACAATCTTGCTTTTAATTAGTAAATATTCAATAATGTTTAGTGTGTAATGTTTGCGAACATAATTAGTGTGTGTTTTATAAGTTAAAAGTTACGGACATTGTCCCTTTAAGCGCCCCAGTCTCTGTAAACTCCACCTGCAGGCTTTACAAATGTAAGTCAGTCAGCCTAATTATCAGGTCGAAATACATGAACACTTACCAGAAGTAAAATGTTTACTGTATTTTACCTTGTATATTAAGCAGTTTTTAGCTCTACTGGCCAAAGGCCAGGCAAGCTTATGGGATCACTTTTCGTCCGCCGTCCTTCTGTCGTTCTGTCTGTCCATCTGTTATCAATTTTTGTCTCACCTCTTCGAAGAAAAAAAGAGACATAGGTGTTGCTTTTCCGGTGGCGGCGATGGCGGCGGCGGCGTCAACATTCAAGTTCTGCGTTTAGGTCATTTTTTCACAAACTGTATGCACTAGACCTTTTAAACTTTTCTTATAGTTGTATCATGGGTGGTACATCGCAACGTGAGAAAGCAAATGTGGAAGTGACCTTGACCCTCCAAGCAAAGGGCAGATAACTGACTCATTTTTAGGTTCTACTTTTGCGTTTAGGTCACTTTTTCACAAACTGTATGTACTAGACCTTTCAAACTTTGCTTATAGTTGTATCTTGGGTGGTTCATGGCAACGTGACAAAGCAAATGTGGAAGTGACCTTAACCCTCCAAGCAAAGGGCAGATAACTTACTAATTTTTAGGTTCAACTTTTGCGTTTAGGTCACTTTTTCACAAACTGTATGCACTAGACGTTTAAAACTTTGCTTATAGTTGTATCTTGAGTGATCCATCGCAACTTGACAAAGCAAATGTGGAAGTGACCTTGACCCTCCAAGCAAGGGCAGATAACCGTATAATTTTTACCTTAAATTTTGGCATTTAGGTCACTTTTTCACAAACTGTATGCACTAAGACCTTTCAAACTTTGCTTATAGTTGTATCTTGAGTGGTACATTGCAACGTGACAAAGCAAATATAGATGTGACCTTCACCATCCAAGCAAAGGGCAGATAACTTTAATTGTTACATTTACATCACTTTCTCCACTTTCTCATGAACTAGAATTATGCACGAGATGTTTTAAACCTAATTTATAGCTAAATCTTCGGAAGAAAACATATTCTATCTTGACATAGTTGTGTTTTCGGTAGTGCATCTTTTTTTTTGATTCCTGGATTTCATCTATGACCTTGACCTACCTTTTGGAGCTGATGATTTTTAGCTCTTCATTTTTCATCCGATCTTTACCAAACTTTACCAGATTGTTAATATCAATGAAAGCTCGCACAAGTTCGAAAACCAGCCAGATCGGACCAATAACAGTGGAGTTATGGCCCTTGATTTAGTTAAAAATGCTGTATTTTGCCTCAATACGATAGGGCTTTCATTTTTTTAATTATTTTTTTTATTCATTTATTTATTTTTCTTATTTCATTATTGTATTTTGCCTCAATACGATAGGGCTTTCATTTTTTTAATTATTTTTTTTATTCATTTATTTATTTTTCTTATTTCATTATTATTATTATTATTTTTTTTTGGTGTTAACGCCGTGTTAGCAGGAAGCATTGCTGTGCCTATTGCATTTTTTTTCCAGTTCGTTGCTTTTTGATGGAGTTGCAACCACTTGACATTTTTTTTTTAATTTCTTGTCGGCGCTGCTCCTCCTAAATGCCTTTTTGGATTTCGACGAAACTTGGCAGGAAGCATCGGTAAGATGTCAAGTTGTGCATATCGCGCTTCTGTTGCAGTTTGCTGATTTATGTCGGAGTTACGGCACTTTGACATTTTTACTTTAAATTTCTTATCGGCGCTACCTCAGTATGATGTCTAGTTGTGCAAAGCATGGTATATCAATGAAATTTTGGACAAGTTTGAAAACCAGCTAGATCTAGTTAGTAACGACAGGTTATGGCCCTTGATTTGTTGAAAATTGCTATATTGTATTTTCCTTTGTTAAATCTACCATATTTGTTTAGAATGTAAATATACCACCCCCATGGCCACCATGACTAAACTTAGGTCAAATTTAAGGACATTTATCAAACGACATATTACACTGATTCTATTGTTAGTTAAATATCATATACATGTTCCTGTTGTTGGCCTCTATCAAGAGTGTGTTTTTCGTTGTCGTCAACTATTCAAAATTACTATTTAATAAGAGGTCACTTTTCAGAATTATTCATGTGCCGGGTGCACTTATAGGAATGTATGTATTATATATCTGAAATAAAAGCATTATTTGGGATAACTGTTCTCAGTAATAATTATTCTCTCTATTCAATGATCAAATTTCACAAAATTCCATTAAATTAAATCTCATATGGGAGATATGGAAAAGTTTATCCAAATATTTGCTTACAGGTTATTATGATTTTGTTGAACAATATTTGCATAATGGTATGAACTTCTGTGTTTTTAAAAGGACACTTAGGGATCCTGTGGGCATTTCTTTTTATTGTGATTCAATATATGTATCTTTTAAGATCAGAATCTTGAAAATTATCATCTTTTTACTCTGCCAAAGATTTTTATTTCACTATAGAACCTAAAGATAAAAACCAAGTAACACAAATTTTATCACCTACTGAAAATAAAATAAAATCTCAACATCTCTGTAATGCAAAATTATGAATTTAATCAAGACAAGCCGAACAGTCACATAATGTCTTACCCCATTATGCAATTTCTTCAAGGTTGTACTAATAGACAGTATTGTGGATTTTTTGCTTATAGATGGCATGAGGTATACAGTACTGGTTCTACCCAGGAAAAAGTGGGTGGTCTGTCTCCACCACAAAAAAATCAACCCTTATATATAACTTAAAATGTGCTGAAAATGACCGTTCATCCAACCACTTTTCAGCTAGTTTTCAAAAAACTAGAAATTATAATTCAATTATTGCTGTTAAAAACAAAATTATAAGCTTATAGTCTTAAATCTGAATAAGTACTTATGAAACATGATATTTCAAATAAACAAAAAGTTTATTAAATTGTCTAGGGCTTGAGATTTTCTTTTTTGTGTGAAAAGAACTGCATTTTATAGGTATTGGCATTTAATAAAAAAAATTGCAAATTATGAATTGGCTAGTCAGAACATGTATTGAAATTATTGTGTGTCTCTTTAAGATTTTTGTGATCAGGTAACAGATATGAAATGAAATGATATCCCGGTTTATTTATTTAGCGTCTCCTGGATACATAAAGCTTCAGGTTTTATTTGATTTCATATATTTAATATTGATTTGACCAACAAGTTCTATTAAATCAATGTTTAATAATTGTTCAAGCTTTGAGATTCTGCATGCAGGGGCATATACAGGATTTGAGATTAGTGGAGTGCAACTTTTAAAAAACAGTTATCAACCAGAAATACACACACAAACACATTTTTTCAGTTAAAAAATTTATTGACAAACAAAAAACCCAAAAGAAAAGCGCTTTTTACATATGAGTTTTCATATGTTATTACTTCAAGTATGAAACTCACCTGTGCGCTACGCAGGCAGACCAATATATGAATCAAGAACAAAATGATTCTCTCCATCCGGGATTCCCATTATTGTCACTATTGCTCATCACTGTATTTATTTTTCCCATTCCAACTTGATAGTACTTAAGCCTAAGGATTATAAAACACCATTTGTTTGTTAGTTCGTGCATTCCTTCATTCGTTTGTTCATTCCTTCATTTGTTTCCTTCATTCAATCAATTTGTTCGGTTCGTTCGTTCATTCATTTTCATTTCATTATTCATTGATTTGCATTTTATTTAATTAATAAATTAGTCAATCAATAAATCAGTCAGTTTATCAATCGGTCAAACAGTCAATCAATCAGTAAAATTTGAGGTCTCCTAAATGCTTATTTCACTCAAATTAGATGGCTAAGACTGTTCGTAAGTTGTTTTGGACCATGGCGATACTTGTTTACATGTAATATATCGATATAAAAATCTTGAAATTTTATATAATCAGGCTTATGGAAATTGTAATAGTCCAATTGATTAATATATAATAATTCGGGCTAGTGAACAAAAATCCTGATTTCTTTGACTGATATTATACATTGTACATGTACCGTAGGTTGAGTGACCTAGAGTACTGTCTATATAAACTGTACGCTTATCAATTTCTATTGATTGTTCAGAGTAATTTCATTTCAGTCCAGATGATATGGCATACTTGTTTATGTCATGTTATTACTCGTGCAAGTCCAAACTTGGTCGAGTGCACTTGTATTTGTTATATCTATAGTAACCTTTAGATGCCAATAAGTCATTATTAAGTGACTGATATATTGTCATAATGTGGATCAAACTATAAACATCATGCACAGCTATAACAAATTAATGTTAGCTAGGCATTAAGCATCTTGTGGGCGAATGGTTTATGACGTTGCATTGTAAACATACGCCTCTCACCGTGGGTGGTCTTCACCACAAAAAATTGACCGTCATATATAACCTTATATGTGTTCTAATTGACGTAAAACACTATATAAACAAAGCTTTTAAAAAAAAAAAGTTTTAAATTAAAGCTACTTTTTGCAGTTGTCAGGCGTCTGTCCGTCCAAATTTATCATGCAGATATACACTTTTTTGCCTAATAAAAGAGTGACCTAATAAATTTTGCTTTATTAGGCACCGACCAATAAAGCAAATCAATGCAGAATCCCTCGGCGTTTATAATATGTAACGTTATCTGACGTCATGTACGTAACGTTATCTGACGTCATACAACAAACAAAAAACAATAGCAGGGCGGCGTCCTCGATAAGCGCAACATTCTGCGAAATAGATAATAACAGTAATTCATACAGAAAATGTGGATAATCTATATGATAAATAGAGTGCCTTTTACTATCAAGTTTATTAGACTTGGCACGAAAACGAAGAATGGCTCGGCTCTCTATATACATGTATCAAACAATAAGTAAGCAAATATTAAAAATGTTCACCTTTCAAGGAAATACAATCTAAATTTAATGAAATTGGGATAGAATGTGTAAATTGACCTTGGTGCATACTAGAATAGCAGCATAATTAATATTTAACTCTTAGCCGGACTAACTCGCAGGCTGATCAGGGTTTACACTGTGGCTGCTCATCAGTCATTTAACCATTAAAACACCCCTTTGTAACATAAATGGAATGGTCTAAATTTAAAGAAAGGACAGTCCATTGTACATTTATAGCGGGCTAAGGGTTAATATTACTGAGTAGAATGAATTTTCTTGTAAATAAACTCGTTCATTTTAGATTCATTCATTATGTCTTGGAATACAATAGAAAAACAATTATTAGTTAATTTAAGTTGGACCACTAGACCCGCACAAAAAGCCTGATCACCCACTTTAATATCTATTATACTTACATCATCTGGTAAAGCACATGACCATCAACAATGTTATGGGATAATAAAGTGTGTGAAAACACTTGTTGGCTGAGTGGGGGGAATGTCAGTAATGTATTATTGTCTTATTGTGTATTCAATCACATGGGGATATCTGTTTGATATGCCTTTTAATTGCTGTGAGAAACAGATTAAGAGTGTTTGTATCACTCATTGAGTTTCTTGAAACCAAGAATCACAAAATTCTAAGAATAAAAAAAAATTTAAAATGATTTAATTAGACTGTTTTCATTGTTTTTGACAGTTGAACTGACAAACGCATTCAAATGAAACAAAAGGATGTCACAAACTTGACAGAACATAATTTGAAGCACTGTTTAATGGTGGCATTTTTTTTAATGCATAACAATTTTTGTGGAGAACTTCATATTACAAATGCAGTTAAACAGTGATAAAATAATATTAAATATTAAAACTATTAACCTTTTTTTGTTAAATTATTTTTTTAATACTTTTCATAAATACATACAGTGACACATATCCCTATGTATCTTAACTGGAATATAACGGGCTAAGATATTTAAATATATCTAAGATAGATGCAGATTTTTTAAATGTGTCTATAAAAAAGATAAAACAAATCAATAAATTTAATTACATACCACTAAATTATATATACCAGAGTACCTTTATTTTTGAATGAAAAAGTTGAGCAAAAAGTATTGTCAAACTAAAGTTAGTTGAACTTGAGCATTGGAACATTTCTGGAACATTTCTGGAACATTCTGGAACAGCTTAACTGCAGACTACATTATAATCTTTCTTGGGAAGTTTAGGAATTCCAATACTACAGGGCTAGCTGGTATAACTATTTTTATTGGAACCCAGGCTCTACCATCATACCAAGGGTTTGAATTTTCCTATCTTTTATCATGCTCATTCAAGGTCTTCTTCATGACACCGCAATAGAATTTGCAGCAACTCTGCAGTTCTACGGGTTAGAAGGTTCTAGGCCTATTCTCCATATTTTTATCTAGATGTAAATGGAGGATGAGCCTGGCATGTTCATCTATGTTTGGCGCCATATAATCTTTCTTGTGTTGGTGCGCTGTATAAAACCCCAATTCAATTCAAAACTATCTTCTTTTTCCTGCATACCATGGACATTATGTGCAGGATGTTGCCAATAATCGATGTGTTTTGTATGTGTATTTCCACAATGACATCAGTTATCAACATCACTGTTGACGACAGTCCATGCTTTTATATTCATCCATGCATTAGAAATGTATTGTCCCTAATTTTACAACAGATGCACAGTGTTTCTCAACCTACTGACAATGAGGCATATAATTATATAAGTTACATATTTTGAGAATCCAAACTGTATAGACACAGTATAAATGGCTTTAACCAGCCAGACCAAACCCCAAAACTGGAGCATTACCAACTCATTGTTCATTTTACGCATATCCAATCACGGGTAGTTTAAAAACCCATTAATAAACCAATACTTTTAATTGGCAAGTAAACATTATTTTATTACCCGAACACCTGGATCGAGATTTTATAAACAGTTTTAAAGTGTAATTTTGCCTTTATTTGGCGGGTTAAGTATTTCCAGCACATCTGTAAATTGCGGATATCTGGTATGAAAGTAAAAGATATCCGTATGGAACATTTACTTATTTGTTCACCTATTGACCTTAGGAGGTGTTGTATTGGTATAGGCTCTACCTTCCATTAAATAAAAAACGCTGAATTTCTCCTAATAGTAGTGCGCGGGCACTATGCAAAATACCAAGGGGCGCTTTTATAGGATGCTTTTTATGTCCCCATCACCGAATGGTGAGGAGGTATAGCATTAGCCATGTCCATCCGCCCGTCCGTCTTTCTATCTGTCCCGAAAAGTTTGCATTTTCAACCTAGCTATGATATCAAAATGTGCAAAATCGTTTCGCTGTCAAAATCTACCCAGTATTACCGGAGTTATGGCCCCTTTTTCATAAAATATTACGTTTTACACCAATTGTTTTCAGAAGGGCATCCGTGTCCCATGGACACTTTTTAGCTCTACTGATCAGAGATCAGCAGAGCTTATGCCGTGGTGCGGCGTCCGTCGTCCGTCCGTCTGTCCGTTAACTTTTATTTGTAGCGACTACTCCTCTGAAACTACTGGATGGATATTCATAAAACTTTACAGAAATGTTGCCCATGAAGTCTAGTTGATCCTAGCAAAAATTCATGTTGATGTGAAATCCAAGATGGCCGTCAAAGCTAAAAATAGATTTTTTAAATACAAGTTTGTAGCGACTACTTCTTGAAAACTATAAGTGATATTGATATGGGACTTTTTCTAAAATGATCAGCATGACATGATGTTGGTCCTTGTCGAAAATCGTTTTGATTTGACGTTAAACATGGCTGCCAGTGGCCATCTTTGTTTACATAGAGTTATATAATGAAAACTTGTAGCGACTACTCCTCTGAAACTACTTGACGGATTTTCATGAAACTTCACAGGAATGTTGCTCTTGATGTCTAATTGATCCTAGCAAAATTTCAGGTCGGCCGGAAATTCAAGATGGCCGCCACGGCTAAAAATAATTTTTCAAAATACAAGTTTGTAGCGACTACTTCTTGAAAACTATAAGTGATATTGATATGGGACATTTTCTAAAATGATCAGCATGACATGATGTTGGTCCTTATCAAAAATCGTTTTGATTCAACGTTAAACGTGGCTGCCAGTGGCCATCTTTGTTTACATAGAGTTATATAGTAAAAACTTGTAGCGACTACTCCTCTGAAGCTACTTGGCGGATTTTCATGAAACTTTACAGGAATGTTGCTCTTAATGTCTAATTGATCCTAGCAAAATTTCAGATCGGCCAGAAATTCAAGATGGCTGCCACAGTTAAAAATAGATTTTTAAAAAATAAGCTTGTAGCGACTACTTCTTGAAAACTATAAGTGATATTGATATGGGACTTTTTCTAAAATGATCAGCATGACATGATGGTTATCCGAGTCGAACATTATTTTGATTCGACATTAAACATGGCTGCCAGTGGCCATCTTTGTTAACATAGAGTTATATAATGAAAACTTGTAGCGACTACTCCTCTGAAACTACTTGACGGATTTTCATGAAACTTCACAGAAATGTTGCTCTTCATGTCTAATTGATCCTAGCAAAATTTCAGGTCAGCCGGAAATTTAAGATGGCCGCCATGGCTAAAAATAGATTTTCAAAATGCAAGTTTGTAGCGACTACTTCTTGAAAACTATAAGTGATATTGATATGGGACTTTTTCTAAAATGATCAGCATTACATGATGTTGGTCCTTGTCAAAAATCATTTTGATTCGATGTTAAACATGGCTGTCAGCGGCCATCTTTGTTTACATAGAATTATATAATGAAAACTTGTAGCGACTACTCCTCTGAAACTACTTGACGGATTTTCATGAACTTCACAGGAATGTTGCTCTTGATGTCTAATTGATCCTAGCAAAATTTCAGGTCGGCCGGAAATTCAAGATGGCTGCCACGGCTAAAAATAATTTTTCAAAAAACAAGTTTGTAGCGACTACTTCCTGAAATCAAAATCAATCAGTAGAGCTTCAAGGTCATTGACCTCTTGTTTATTTATTATCATTATTTATGAGGCTCTCTTATTTGGGGAAATATGGTAAGGCAGTGACACTGTCTGTCTGCTGATTAGAATTAACCATTCATAATTGATAATGTGTTATTAGTTCAGCACCTTCCATACAGTAATGGTTGCACATTTTGTATTCAATCAGCAAAGTCTGTTTTGGTTTCTGTCACCTACAGTAGAAATAGGGTTGATGATCAATTATGTATTCAGTGTTAGTGGCAGGCAGGTATATATATCTATCTGGCAGGCAGGTATATATATATATCTATATGTATGTATATACCAACATCTGGGGAAAAAAATCTCTACCTACCATCCCAACTTTGTCAAGTCATGGGTAGCCTTCGATATGTTGGAACAGATAATCCAATCTTTTTTTTAGCACTGCCCCGTGGTCGAGAGGGTAAAGACATTGCATTTGTGAAACTGTCTCGCCTCTCGCCGCTGCGGGTTCAGATTCCACTGGGAGCTTGACTTGTAAGTGAGGAAGTGTCAAATCTTACTGAGGGCGTCAGGTATACAGTACTGCTTCTACCCAGAAATAAGTGGGTGGTCTGCCTTCACTACTACAAATAGACCCGCGTACATAACCTAAAATGTGCTGAAAATGATGTTGAACCCCAAACAAACAAATCTGATTCAAGCTCAGGTAATTTAAAGTGGGCAACATTCAGAAATCGCACTGTATACTGTACTTCTAATTCCTTACTGTATGTTTTTTATATTCTTGTAGATGTTGTTATTATTATTATTATTTTTATTATTATTTTTCAGGTTCGAAGTGAATTGAATATGTAAATGTCATGCGTCAACAGAAACATCATCGGCAGAATAAGCTTGCAGCATGGTATGGATGTATTAATCAAAATGAATGGATATCAAAATAACAAAATTCCTCACAGGGATCTTCCGGTATCTGATCATAACGGTTAAACTGGATTGCCATATAACCGTATCACTACAGCTGCCATTGCCGTAACCTGTCATTTGCTGCAGCAGCCACCACTTGAAGGTGTCATTCCTGTGAAGGGAGGCAATCCAATCATATATTTTTTACTGTAAAGAAGTTATCTCCCTTTATGGAAAATAATTTTATATTTAAAAATGTGATAGTGTTGTAATACCTCATTATTTTGTTTGTTTGTTTGTTTTGAAGCCAGGGATATTTCAAATTTTAGTTCTATTATGAGAAATTATCGCTATAGCCGCATTTGTATAAAGTGTATGTGCCATTATTGTTTTATCGAAAACATTCGAGATATAAGCTAGAATCATTTGCTATTTTAGAACAATATCAATCTGAGTATTACTGTAATCCTACGCATATTTTATGAAAATGAGATATATTTCTGATTGAGGTCTTCTTCAATAGCGGCCCCAGTGCTTTGGGTGGGGGTCAAGAGGAGGTGGGGGATGGGAGTCAAGAGGACCCATAATTGGTATTCTTGATACCACTGTCGTACGTTTGCACGAGCATAAGGGGCGACTAATAGGGTCATAACCATTGGAGTTTCATTCAACTCCGAGTTTCCCACAGTTATCGAGTTTCTGAATCCAGGCCTCATGTTTTTATCTTGCTGTAAATGCGACTTAGGTGCAGAAATTTCACATCCGTCTTGTCGCCATATAACCTATATAGTGTTGCGGTGCTATAAAACCTAATTCAGCTCTCCAAGGAGTTATTCTTTTGGGTTTAGGGTTGTTTTCGATTTCTTTACAAAGAAAGCATTTTACTGCGCACACTACACATCCCACATTTGGATGTGCTTGCACAGAAAAAACTGCACCTCTAATTTGACAGTAAAAGTCCCACATTTTATCAGGCCCAGATTAATCTAATAAGAAGACTAATTTAACAGAAGCTTTTGTATTAGACGATGCCATCTTCTACAGACATTTTAGAGATATTTTTGGAAGGAAATTGTTCGAAGGGTTTAACTAGCACGACTGCGCTAATGGGTGGCCATTATTGCACAACATTTCAGGAAGTTAGAAAAAAAACCATCTGGCAATTGAAAATTTCAATACAGTTTAGGAAAAGTCTGTCCTAAAATCAAGTTGAAATTTCAGTTATAATGATTGCAGCTTAATAACAAAACGGTATATCATAACAGGTGTTACTAACAAAAAATATTGTAACATATGTTAATAACAAAATAATATATCATAACAGGAGTTAATAACAAAACAAATATCATAATAGGAGTTGATAACAAAAAGTATATCCTAACAGGTGTTAATAACAATACTATATAATTTATCATAACAGGAGTTAATATAAGAGGAGCTAATAACAAAACAGTATATTGTAAGGGAGTTAATTTCCAAACAGTATGTTATTCTAGGATATTATAACAAAATAAATATATTTGTTTCCAATTTTCTCCACAAAAATATGTTGTCTGGCTGTTTTTTGTCCAAGCCTGACAGAGATTTACAGAAGACTGTTCAGGTATTATACAGATCTGTTGGTATAGCATTTAATATGTTTTACATGTTAATGTTTATAATGTTTTATTGTTGACGATCGTTGTAAGACAAAGGTGTGATTGCAATATTATATTGTATCCCAAACTGGGACACGCAAGTATCCCGAATTGTGGGAGCCGCGTGTTGTTCCCGAGCAAGAATAGGGTCACTGCATATTCGTTCAACGTCTTTGTCACCAACTCTGTTTAAATAATGTTTTAGGTTCTACTTGAGTTATGGTGGCATAAAACAGTGATCATGGCTCCCGCTTAAAGTGGAGTGTCGAAAACGGAATTTGCAGCATCTCTGCAGTTCCGCAGGTGAAACGGTTCTAGGTCCATTTCGCAAAAAAAAATTGATGTTGAGGCCGACCATAAAAAATTGTTGGTTTGCTGTTTCCCTACCTACCCATGAAAAAGGGCCTTACTCAAAACTTTTTATAGCAATTCTTTAACATATTTTTTTGTTTACTTTCTTCAGTATATTTTTCTTTCATTTCTTAAGGATTTTACTGTCTTCAGATAAAAAAGAATTCACCTACCTACCTACCCACTTATAAAATCCTGGGTTGGGAAACAGCAAACAATAGTATTTTTAAGAATGGCTTGATGGAGGGTGAGCTTTGATTGTTCATTCCTATTGACGCCATATAACCGGTTTGTGTTGGTGCACCGTTAACCCCAATTCAATTCAAACTGTAGTATCAGCAACGTTCAATATTAAACCTTCCTTCTCGTAATACGCGTTGTACAACTGAGACTTCAATGCTTAACTGCGGAACTTTATAAAATAGAAATAATTAAAAACGAAAAAAGTTTTATTTCCATTTTATCACCTAGAATTTCATCCTGGACGTGTATATATGAAATGATGAGCAAATGACCCGTAGATTTACGTTTAATGGGGTACGATCGTTTCATTAGTGTAAATGTGAACATAATTTATGAATTTGATATTGTAGACATTAGTAAGAGAATTATCGTTGGACATTTTTATCGTTTATTCTTAGAAATATTAACCATTAAAATTTAGTAGAAAAATCTAGTTTTCCGTTACTTGTATTATAATTATTATTATTACATTTTCTCTGCTTCATAGTCTTATGTGTGTTTTCACTTTGTAATGGTGCTACCTTGAGAAATTGATGCCTTGCTTATCCAACGTATTAATTGCTTATCTAGATGAGAACAGCATTGCTATTCTGGGTTGCCATCATAGGGCTATTGTGACTGTCAGTTAAAAAAGGACCTGCACGGGCGTGTGGTTTTGTGTGTTTCTTACCTGCACGGGCGTGTGGTTTTGTGTGTTTCTTACCTGCACGGGCGTGTGGTTTTGTGTGTTTCTTACCTGCACGGGCGTGTGGTTTTGTGTGTTTCTTACCTGCACGGGCGTGTGGTTTTGTGTGTTTCTTACCTGCACGGGCGTGTGGTTTTGTGTGTTTCTTACCTGCACGGGCGTGTGGTTTTGTGTGTTTCTTCAATGAAAACGCTGCAGCTGTTTGTAGAAGTATTGCTGTATGGGGTTTACAACCTCATGGTTACAAAGTAGATTTGGCAACCAGGGGTGTAGCCAGGTCCATTTCCAAACTACTTCCTGGGGAAAGGTGTCAAAGTGGGTTGGATATCGTGCGTTTTGGATATCATTTTTAAAGAAAAATTCACAAACTTTAAATCTTAGGATCATAAAACTACAATTTACTCCTTTTAGAATGATGCTGATTAGTCTTTCAAGAAAAAATGATTCAAACAAAAATGTAACTTTACGTTACGCAGTATTCGCGTCAGTATAGTATACCCTGCTACGCCACTGGCAACTCTCATGGTTTCTAGTATGGACTCAACGGCTCTATGGTGGCAATCCATAAAATTATGACACTTAATTAAATTGCTTGAAAAGTGTCGAGTTAAACGCTTTGTGTTCAGGGTAATTAGATGCATAGTGGTTTCCCTACATTGTTTATGTGTTCAGATAGCTTACAGTGATATGTTAATGTTGCATTTTGTGATAATTACCTAATTAAACGTATGTGTTTTAAGTCCGACATGAAGCATTTCTTGCTGATATTTTCAGTGAAAATAGGCATTATTTGAGGCTTTACTGCATTATAATAAGCGACAATAAGAAACAGTTTTATTGTTGCTGTATGTTTATTGTTAATAAACATTTTTATAGCAAAACATATTAAACTAACGTCGGATGCTCTTATACAAGGTTGCTGGTAAATGCTGATCTTGCTTGCATCTGTGGTACTACTAGAATATATTATTATATATTTGTTATAAGTTCTACTTTCCTATTATTTTGTCTTGCCAAATTGTGACAGTGATATAAATCAAAATTGGTCTAGGATGCTACTGGCATATTTTATGCATATTTTATGCTACTGGTATATTTCATGCATATTTTATGCTACTGGCACATACATTTGTGCATATGTTATATGTTATGCATATTTTATGATACTGGCGTATATATTTGTGCATATGTTATGCCACTGGTATATGTTATGCATATTTTATGCTACTGGCATATTTTATGCTACTGGTATATTTTATGCTACTAGTATATTTTATATAGTGCATGGGATTTTCACCCATATCAAATTTGACAAGAGTTAATATAAAAAAAGTCATTGAGCTCAACCACACGTTCATATCCATATGTGCAGGGTCCAGATTTAACACATAGTTACTTGCTTAAATCTACTTTTGCAGATTTCAAGTAAAAACTATTAGCACTTGCTAAATTTTTCAAGTAATAAAATCCCCGTGTGGTTGCCGGGGTAGAATACAACCACTGCAAACACACCGCCACATGCAGAGGGGGTAGGACCCCACCCCCACCATTGATATTCATTTTGTCGTTTTTTGTTCATGCTCATTAAAGGTCTTCATCATGACCCCTGTATTGTTTCAGGTGCCATCTCGCTCACATCAATAAGAGCAGTGGCAGAAAAACAATAAATGTGGCTCCAAAGTATAAATGGAATGTCTACAATAGAATTTGCAGCAAACTCTGCAGTTCAGGGTGAGAAGGTCCTAGGCCCATTCTCCATATTTTATCTCGATGTACATGGAGGATGAGTATGGCATGTTCATGCCTGTTAGGCGCCATATAACCTTTCAATTCAAGTAATAAAAGAAACCAATAGGTTTCAGTCTACATTTATTCACTGAGCATATTTTATCGAACTTGGTTAAATAGCTGGCTATAAGTAAGTATAATTATACATTATTACATTCCTGCATCCTGGCTGAGTGTAAAAATGTCATTATTTACATGTGTAGCAATCTTATTAAAATGAATCGAGGTTTTGAATTATTAATGCAAGTACCTTGATTAGAATAGCAAGTAGAAAACATTCGCACTTGCTTTTTTTCAGCATGTGGCTAAACAAATTAAATTTGATCCCAGCATATATATTTAGCTGAACTTCATGTGTTAACATAATTATCTATTTTAGTTAAATACCGAAGTTAATGTAATAGATAGAGCCTGTTCCAGCAAGGGTTCAGATAACCAACAAAAGGAGACAGACTCTGTTTTATAGTAAGGTTTACTTAGCGACCATGTCAAAATAACTGCCATTCTCTAACTTCCATTTATTGGAAATTAGAACATGGTATATCTCCTCCCTCTTAGTTATTTTGAATTAAACAGTACTCCAATGCTTATTTCAACAACCCTGCTACAAATCCATTTGTATTAAGATAAACTACAAATGTTTATATCCATATGTATTTCAGATAAAGTCACACATATTTAGAGGTATTTAAGAATGACCTACACATGTTTCTATCTAGATGTATTTCAGATAAATTATAAATTACACATATTCAAAGGTATTTGAGATTAAACTACAAATGTTTATATTGCAGGGTAACTACACCTATTTGTATATATACATAAGTATTGCTTTAGAAGTCTTAATGTCGGCCAGTATTATAAGCAGCTCGTGATCTTGGTTGGTAGTTTTACATTTACCTGTCATTTTATTACATGTCTATGTCAGAGTGAAAGATCAGGATTTCTTTTACAGTGAAAGAAAATTCATAAACAGTGACACTTATATTTCTTATTATTTACTGGGATCACAAAAACAACTAATTATGACATTTTTTCATGACATCAGTAACATGTTGGCGACATATAACCTTTTTGTGTTGGTGCGCTGTAAAACCTTAATTCAACTCAACTCAATAAAATGTTCAAGGACATAAATGTCATTTGCCTAGAACTTTCAATAAAGCAAAACATTTAGATTAAAATCATAAAAAATTACACAAACTGGTTTGAAATGTAATAAACAGATTATTTAAATGCTGTTAAGGATTTTAAGGAAACCCTTCACTCGATGGTAGGTGTGTTTTAGTCCCCTACTGGTGTGTCACTGGAGGGACTATAAGTTTTTCCCCTCTTCACGTCCGTCGGTCAGTCCGTCCCAAAGATATGGATCCTGCGATATTGAGACATTCTCCTCATTAATAACCAAGCAATGGCTGAATAAACTAGTTTTCATTTTATTAAACTGTTTGTGAGTAGTTCAAATCGATATGTTATAGATTGTTAAAAGTTCTTAGCACTTGACGTCGATGTCATTACCATTTTTATTGACATCAGTCTTTCAGAGTAAGTTAAAATGTCTATTAGGGCAAGTTAACACAGTTACGAATTTTCTTTCGTCTTGACACATTAATCTGTCATTTAAGGAAATTATGTAAATAATGAACCATATTATTAAACCCACAAAGAGATTGACTTGCAAAGGAATTTATATAAGAAATAGATGTTAAAATGGTTTGGATTATATTGCAATCAGAAAAGGTGTGTTTTGTATGTTGAATCATAGGGTAATTTGTTTTTGACCATTTCTACAAAATATTTTCTCCAGTGCATATTTCTCGTGTATTTCTACAACATTCAAATTGAAAGATATTAAAGATTGAAAATATTTTTTTTTTACCAAAATGCTTAACTTTAAATATTATTGTTAAACAATGATTTTCGGACAGAGCTGAAGGCATATGATGCTGGGTATAATTGTAGATTTGTTTCTAGAATTTTATATTTCCTCATTTTTGTTAACAGTTGTTTACTTTTCAATAGGGTATAAATGTTGATTATATAATGAATGTATGATATTAAATGTTAAAACACATTATTATTTATTATTTAACTCTTTAATATTTACATTACTGTGATTACTATAAAAGAAACTCATATTTAAAACTAGGGTAAATCCCAGGATGTTGCAGGGTGATTGGTGGTAGATTGGCGGTAAACGCATATTACCCGTATATGTTAATTCTAAAATTAATTTTCTCCTACTCCTTAATTGACCCCCTTTCCTTTGATCTCTAGGCCCTATCTCTTAAAATTATTGTTTAGATTGTTTTTACCCCAAACATTTTAATAAATTGCAGCAAAGATCTCCAGTAATTGAAATTTAAAAGAGCCAAATACAAGAAAATCTATGTATTGTACTGTTGAACCTGGACCTGAACCAGTCTGCATGATATATGATATAAAAACAAAAACTACATTTATCAATCTGTTAGTATTTTTTTATGGTTTTCCTTTTCATTTTAAATTTCCTTGGATAGTTTTCTGTATTGTCGAATGATTGTTTATCCAGAAAGCTCATATCCTTCTTGGCGCCATATAACCTATTGTGTTACAGTGCCGTAAAACCCAATTTTGTTCAGCCCAATTAAAAAAACTATAGAGACATGATCACAGACCTAAGTTGTTAGAGTCACCTTCATAAAATATAACATCCGAAAATATTCATAATTATATTGATATTGTTGCTAAAAGCCTACATTACACCCGTTTAATTTTGCTGAGCATTGGTCTTGATCGGAAGAATTGGCTGAGCATTGCTCTTGATTGGGAGAATTTGATGAGCATTAACTCTTGATTGGAGGAATTTGCTGAGCATTGCTCTTGATTGGCAGAATTAGTAAATATATTATGGGTTTTCACTTATTGCCCTAACTGTAAATAAATTAAAAATATTCTGTCTGAGTCACAGTATAGTTGGAGGGTGAGCCCTGGCACCACTGACTTTTGTCAGTGTGTTATTGGGCAAGACACTTTCTCTTAGCCTCGTCTGTTAGATGAGAAAGTAAACTGGATGATCCCATATATAGGAATCTATTTTTCAAGCATGTTAACATACCACAGGAATCTATTCGTTCGTAAGAGTAGGGCAGGTTCCCGGATTCCTATGCATCCTTGCCATCTCTAGGGTGACTCTAAATAACCTCTTATGTGTTGATGGGTCGACAACATTCAATTCAATTTTGTAAACCTCGGGTGTAAATGGAGATTAAATGTTTTTTACATAAACACTAAATATAACATTCCATAGTTTTCAAATAACAGTTTTCACATTCAAATGCAGCTTGTGTGTTTGTTGTTTAAAAACAATAATCTGAAAATCCACTAGTAAATTTACAATGAAAATTGTAATGCATTTCCTAAGTTACTCTATCAGAAAACTGTAAATATGTTAATCTCGGGAAAATATGGAATTAACATCAGCCAGATCCATTTCAACCGATCAAATCAATAAGATACTTCCGACAAACATTAGCACGTGCAATTGTATTATAATATGATCTATTGTCAATGTATACTCTGAGATCAACATATAGTAGGGCCGAGATATCTAAGTACTGGGGTAAGATCAGTTAATAATTATTTTATTTTTGTCTCAAAATAATAATTATTTCATTTTTGTCTCAAAATAATAATTATTTCATGTCTCTTTAATCTACAATCTGGTTTAGTTTTGTTTCTTTTTGTTTGTTTTTTCATTCACCAATGAAGATGGCTCATACATTTTCTAACCTTTAACAATTTTTTAAATCTGGCCGAGAAAAATTAATCTTCAGAAATTTATATAAGAATGGGAAGAGCTTTTTCATTTAAAGTTTATTATTGTGTTACATGAAAATAAAGGTTTTATTTTGATCATAAAATCCACTATTTCACTGGAAGGTATATAATAAAATCAACAATTAGTAAAAATGCGTTACAATTTGCTCTGAACTGTTCATATAGTTGGTAAAAATTTAGTATACAAGTTATGCAGTAAAACTAATGGGAGACCGTAAGTTATAGAAACATCTGGATTGGTATATAGCTGTTTGTCCAAACAGGAGGATTTTTGTGTTTGGCACGTTTTAGTTTTTGTAAACAGCAAATATTACAAAAAAATTACTCGCAGTCTCTGACGTTAAAAGTAACTAGGTGAATAACTACATGAATATTTGCTGATATTCATCTAAGTAATGTTTTTCAGTATTTATTTAGGGTAAATGAACAACTTTTTTTTATGTTATAGGGTACCAAAGACATTCGAAATAATATCACCGTTTTTGGAATTTTATCTAGTCCATTCACGGTATTAGAAAAATGTTTTGTTGATAAATTCTGTAATTTGTGTTGTCTTAAATAAATGTTTTAACTTATAAATGTGATTGTGTTCAATGCTTTAACAACCTTTAGATAGTAGCCTTAGCTCTACTGGTCAGTAGCGTCTACGTGGCGGAATGGTCAACGACGTTGCGTTGTAAACCTTAGCCTCTCACCGCGGCGGGTTCGAATCCCACTGGGAGCTCGACTTGTAAGTGAGGAAGTGTCGATTCTTACGGATGGTGGGAGGTGTACAGTACTGGTTCTACCCAGGAAAAGTTGGTGGTCTGCCTCCACCACAAAAAATCGACCGTCATATATAACCTTACATGTGTTGGAAATAATGTAAAGCACCATACAAACAAACAAACTCTATTGGTCAAAGGCCAGCCAAGCTTGTGCAATGAAAAAATGAGTTACTTCCCTTGAAAAATAGAGTTACTTCCCTTGAAAAAAACAGTTGCCTCCCCTAAAAAATACAGTCGCCTCCCTTGAAAAAAATGACTTACTTCCCTTAAAAAAATAGACCCTTGCCTTGGAAAAATAAGAGTTACTACCCTTGAAAAATTAGAGTTACTTCCCATAAAACATTAGTTACTTCCCTTGAAAATTAGAGTTAGCGGTACCTCCCCTGAAAAAGCGAGCTATCTCCCCTAAAAAAAACGAGTTACTTTCCTTGAAAAAATGGAGTTACCAACCCTGAAAACGTGTTACTTCCCTTGTGAAATTAGAGTTACCTCCCTTGAAAAAACACGGCAGATTTGGTCTATTGAAGTGTGGGTCATGTAGGCATGACCTACTGAGTTGTGGTCCAAGGAGATATGGTCTACTGAGGTTTGGGTCAGACAGACATGGCCTACTGAGGTTTAGGTCAGACAGACGGCCTACTGAGGTGTGGGTCAAGCAGATATGGGCTACTGAGGTTTGGGTCAGACAGACGTGGCCTACTGATCTTTGGGTCAGGCAGATATGGCCTACTAAGTTGTGTATCAGGCAGGATATGGTCTACTGAGGTGTGGGTCAGGCAGGAATGGCCTACTGAGGTGTGGGTCAGGCAGCCTACTGAGGTGTGGGTCAGGCAGGCATGACCTACTGAAGTGTGGGTCAGGCAGGCATGGCCTACTGATATACGGTCAGGCAGATATGGCTTACTGAGGTGTAGGTCAGGCAGATATGGCCTACTGAGGTGTAGGTCAGGCAGGTATAGCCTACTGAGGTGTGGGTCATACATATATGGCCTAATGAGGTGTGGGTCAGGCAGACATGGCCTACTGAGGTTTGATTCAGGTAGATATGGCATACAGAGGTGTACGTAGGTCAGGCAAATATGGCCTACTGAGGTGTGGGTCATACATATATGACTACTGAGGTGTGTGCCAGACAGGCATGGCCTACTGAAGTGTAGGTCAGGTAGGTATACTGAGGTGTGGGTAAGACAGATATGACCTACTGAGGTGTGGGTCTGACACATGGCCTACTGAGGTGTAGGTCAGGCAGGTATGGCCTACTGAGTGTGGGTCATGTCCAACTGAGGTGTGGGTCAGGCAGGCATAGCCAACTGAGGTGTGGGTCAGGCAGGCATAGCCTACTGAGGTGTAGGTCAGGCAAGTATAGCTTACTGAGTTGTGGGTCATACATATATGTTCTACTGAGGTGTGGGTCAGGCAGACATGGCCTACTGAGATGTGGGTTAGACAGGCATGGCCTACTGAGGTGTGGGACCGGCAGATATGGCATATTGAGGTGTGGGTCAGGCAGGCACGGCCTACTGAGGTGTGGGTCAGGCAGGCATGACCTACTGAGGTGTGGATCCGGCAGATATAGCCTACAGAGGTGTGGGTCATGTCCTACTGAGGTGTGGGTCAGGCGGGCATGGCCTACTGAGGTGTGGGTCAGGCAGGCATGGCCTATTGAGGTGTGAGTCAGGCAGATATAGCCTACATAGGTGTGGGTCATGTCCTATTGAGTTGTGGGTCAGGCAAGCATGGCCTACATAGGTGTGGGTCATATCCTATTGAGTTGTGGGTCAGGCAGGCATGACCTACTGATTTGTAGGAGGCATGGCCTGCTGAGGTGTGCGTCAAGCTGTTTTGTCGGATTGAGGTGTGGGTCAGGCAGATATGCCATACTGAGGTGTGGATCTGGCAGTTATGACCTACTGAGATGTGGATCAGGTGGATATGGCCTACTGAAGTGTGTGTTAGACAGATATGGTTTACTGAGGTGTGGGTCAGGCGGATATGGCCTACTGAGGTGTGGGTCAGACAGATATGGCTTACTGAGGTGTGGGTCAGGCAGGCACGGACTACCGACGTGTGGGTCAGGCAGACATGGCCTGCTGAGGTGTGCGTCAAGCGGTTATGTTGGATTGAGGTGTAGGTCAGGCAGATATGGCATACTGAGGTGTGGGTCTGGCAGTTATGACCTACTGAGATGTGGATCAGGCGGATATGGCCTACTGAAGTGTGTGTCAGACAGATATGGTTTACTGAGGTGTGGGTCAGGCGGATATGGCCTACTGAGGAGTGGGTCAGACAGATAAGGCTTACTGAGGTGTGGGTCAGGCAGGCACGGACTACTGAGGTGTGGGTCAGGCAGACATGGCCTACTGAGGTGTAGGTCAGGCAGGCACGGACTACTGAGGTGTGGGTCAGGCAGACATGGCCTACTGAGGTGTGGGTCAGACAGATATGGCTTTCTGAGGTGTTGGTCAGGCAGGCACGGACTACTGAGGTATGGGTCAGACAGATTTGGCTTACTTAGGTGTGAGTCAGGCAGGCACGGACTACTGAGGTGTGAGTCAGGCAGACATGGCCTACTGAGGTGTGGGTCAGGCAGAAATGGCCTACTGAGATGTGAGTCAGGCAGGCATGGCCTACTGAGGTGTGGGTCAGGCAGAAATGGCCTACTGAGGTGTGGGTCAGACAGATATGGCTTACTGAGGTGTTGGTCAGGCAGGCACGGACTACTGAGGTATGGGTCAGACAGATATGGCTTACTGAGGTGTGAGTCAGGCAGGCACGGACTACTGAGGTGTGGGTCAGGCAGACATGGCCTACTGTGGTGTGGGTCAGGCAGACACGGCCTACTGTGGTGTGGGTCAGACAGGCACGGCGTACTGAGGTGAGGGTCAGGCAGGCACGGCCTACTGAGATGTGAATCAGGCAGAAATGGCCTACTGGGGTGTGGGTCAGGCAGACACGGCCTACTGAGCTGTGGGTCAAGCAGACAAGGCCTACTGTGGTGTGGGTCAGGCAGTCACGGCCTACTGTGGTGTGGGTCAGGCAGGAACGGCCTACTGAGGTGAGGGTCAGGCAGGCATGGCATACTGAGGTGTGGGTCAGGCACGCATGTCCTACTTTGGTGTGGGTCAGGCAGGCACAGCCTACTGAGGTGTGGGTCAGGCAGGCACGGCATACTGAGGTGTAGGTCATGCAGATATGGCCTACTGAGGTGTGGTTCCGGCATGTGGCCTCCTGAGGTGTGTGTCAGGCAGACACGGCTTACTGAGGTGTGGGTCAGGCAGGCACGGCCTACTGAGGTGAGGGTCAGGCAGGCACGGCCTACTGTGGTGTGGGTCAGGCAGGAACGGCCTACTGAGGTGAGGGTCAGGCAGGCATGGCATACTGAGGTGTGGGTCAGGCATGCATGTCCTACTTTGGTGTGGGTCAGGCAGGCACAGCCTACTGAGGTATGGGTCAGGCAGGCACGGCATACTGAGGTGTAGGTCATGCAGATATGGCCTACTGAGGTGTGGTTCCGGCATGTGGCCTCCTGAGGTGTGTGTCAGGCAGACACGGCTTACTGAGGTGTGGGTCAGGCAGGCACGGCCTACTGAGGTGAGGGTCAGGCAGGCACGGCCTACTGAGGTGTGGTTCCGGCAGATATGGCTTACTGAGGTGTGAGTCAGGCAGGCACGGACTACTGAGGTGTGGGTCAGGCAGACATGGCCTACTGTGGTGTGGGTCAGGCAGACACGGCCTACTGTGGTGTGGGTCAGACAGGCACGGCGTACTGAGGTGAGGGTCAGGCAGGCACGGCCTACTGAGATGTGAATCAGGCAGAAATGGCCTACTGGGGTGTGGGTCAGGCAGACACGGCCTACTGAGCTGTGGGTCAAGCAGACAAGGCCTACTGTGGTGTGGGTCAGGCAGTCACGGCCTACTGTGGTGTGGGTCAGGCAGGAACGGCCTACTGAGGTGAGGGTCAGGCAGGCATGGCATACTGAGGTGTGGGTCAGGCACGCATGTCCTACTTTGGTGTGGGTCAGGCAGGCACAGCCTACTGAGGTGTGGGTCAGGCAGGCACGGCATACTGAGGTGTAGGTCATGCAGATATGGCCTACTGAGGTGTGGTTCCGGCATGTGGCCTCCTGAGGTGTGTGTCAGGCAGACACGGCTTACTGAGGTGTGGGTCAGGCAGGCACGGCCTACTGAGGTGAGGGTCAGGCAGGCACGGCCTACTGTGGTGTGGGTCAGGCAGGAACGGCCTACTGAGGTGAGGGTCAGGCAGGCATGGCATACTGAGGTGTGGGTCAGGCATGCATGTCCTACTTTGGTGTGGGTCAGGCAGGCACAGCCTACTGAGGTGTGGGTCAGGCAGGCACGGCATACTGAGGTGTAGGTCATGCAGATATGGCCTACTGAGGTGTGGTTCCGGCATGTGGCCTCCTGAGGTGTGTGTCAGGCAGACACGGCTTACTGAGGTGTGGGTCAGGCAGGCACGGCCTACTGAGGTGAGGGTCAGGCAGGCACGGCCTACTGAGGTGTGGTTCCGGCAGATATGGCATACTGAGGTGTGGTTCCGGCATGTGGCCTCCTGAGGTGTGTGTCAGGCAGACGCGGCTTACTGCGGTGTGGGTCAGGCAGACACGGCCTACTGCGGTGTGGGTCAGGCAGGCACGGCCTACTGCGGTGTGGGTCAGGCAGACACGTCCTACTGTGGTGTGGGTCAGGCAGACATGGCTTACTGAGGTGTTGGTCAGGCAGATATGGCCTACTGAGTTGTGGGTCAGACAGGCATGACCCTTTGAGTTGTGGGTCAGGCAGACATGGCCTACTGAGGTGTGGGTCAGGCTGGCATGGTAAACTGATGTGTGGGTCAGGTAATATGTCCTATTGAGGTGTGGGTCACGCAGGCATGACTTATTGAGGTGTGTCTAAGGCTGGCATGGCAGACTGAGGTGTGAGTCAGACAGGTGTAACCTACTGCCTTGTTGGTCAGACAGACATGACCACACGAGATGTGGGTCAGACGGACTTGAACCACTGCTGAGTGGGTCAGACGATAAGACCTACTTACACCATAGTTATTGGCCTTGATTCAGTTAAATATGCTATATTTTCACGTTAGGACGATAGGACTTTTATTTTTCATCTCATATTTACCAAACTTGGCCAGATTGTTGATATGAATGACATTGCAGACATGTTGAAAACTAGCAATACCCCGAAGTTATGACCATATAAAAAAATGCGTTCACTTTTCGTTTTATCTTTATCAAACTTGAAAATTTCTTCGGACCGGTAGATCGCATCAGTAACACATGAACGGTTGGCGGGTATTATTCTTTAGTCGAAGGGAAACAACTCATAATTGATTCAAGATGACATTCAGTAAGAGTTATTTCCCTTGATTATTTTTATAGAAAAATCAAATGGTGTTGGGGTCCAAGATTGTATATATTGGTTTTTATAAGAAAACCTCTTTCATACGTAATTTTGGTGCTGCTGTTGTTGTTGTTTTGGGGTTAAAGTTGAGTTAGATATGCTTGTGAGTATCTTTTTTGTGCCTGTCCAAATCAACCTTAACATTTCGTTGATAAAAGACAGAAAGAAATAGTTCTAGAGCCCCATATTAAACAATTTGGGTAAAAAAAAATTGCCAGGCATGCCCCAGACCCTCACTAGTTCAATTAGTACTTTCGTGGGTATAATTTATAAAACCCTGGTGACGCCCTTGTGACATGCACATGACACCATGACAAATAAACAGGTACATTCAAGGTCAACCGCATACGTAATCGTCCCCCACCCCAACCCCCACCTCCCCTACCCCACCCTCCTCCGCCAAAAAAAAAGAAAGTATTTTATAACGTACATGCAGTCGTCTTATGAGTTAGCAAGTAGAATATACAGGCCCTGTTTTATCCCCTCGTTTAGAGTTTTATCCCCTCGTTTAGAGGATATATTCTCCAGTATACATGAATGTTATGAGCATCTAGATCATTTGAATGATATAATATCAATGTATTGTAACAATGGCCACGTTATTTTAATGGGTGATTTTAATATTCATTTACAGGGTCAACATGTGTATCGTAGATAACCATAACTAATTTAATTTCCTACAAATCTTGCAAAAAGAGCTAAATTTCTAGATTTTTTTTTTACCTATACTGGTGTAAGTGAAAAAATGGACGTACAATTTAAGTCAATTTAAGCAAAACTATTTTTGATAGTTTTTAATCAAGATCTCTGGTTAAAGCAATGACCAGTGTGTATATCAACCAATAATTACATTATAAAGTCGACACACATCTGGAACGTCTGCTGAGAGATTGAGATAGTTGTAGCCGTCCCAGAATCGGATGCCCTTTGTTTTGTTTAATGTTTGCACGGTCATTGCTTGGCTGATGTTCAGGAACATTTCACTTTCTCTAAATTGAGGCCACACGATATTATTGGCTGACGACACTTGGAAAATATCTGTTGTGTTACTGTAAAGAGAAAAGAGAAAAACGTATTTACTTCTTATCCAATTATGCAAGTGTACAGCATTACGTTTGAGATATACATTTAGTATATATGATTAAACTGATTCCTATGAAGGTCTTTCCCAAATCACGTATAAATTAAACAAAGTCAGAATTTGTGCGGGATTTACGAAAATCTACACATGCCAAGGACTTTTGAACAGAAGGGATTTTTTAACAGGAGTTCAAAAATCATTGACACATGCATAAACGCCGTAAAACCAATTTAATCTATATATTTTCAACTGCTTGATAAAAAAAGACATTTTAAAATTGAATACCCCATTTAAAATAAGATAACAGATAGGAAGACTATCGCGTCAGAAAAAAGTATTTCCCTAAGGCGAGTGCATGGATGTATAAACTTAACTGTAGACATTTAGTCATCAGTATTTACATTTCAACATCTTAAGCTGCCCAACCAATTGCTCCGAAAAGTCCAAGCTGCCCTACCAATTGCTCCGAAAAGTCCAAGCTGTCCAAACAATTGCTCCAAAAAAAACAAGCTGCCCAACCAATTGCGCCAAAAAGTTTAAGCTGCCCAACCAATTTCTCCAAAAAGCCCAAGCTGTCCAAAAAATTGCTCCAAAAAGACCAAGCTGCCCAACCAATTGCCCCAAAAAGTCCAAGCTGCCCAACCAATTGCTCCAAAAAGATCAAGCTGCCCAACCAATTGCTCCAAAAAGTCCATACAGCCCAACCAATTGCTCCAAAACACCCATGCTGCCCAACCAATTGCTCCAAAGCGTCCAAACATACAATGGACTATTTAATTTGACTATTGCACGAATCGAGTGCTACAGTACTGTTGGCGTTTAGTTGACTATTGGACGAATCGAGTGATACAGTACTGTTGGCGTTTAGTTACTAGTAAATTTACGCCCTCTTTGTTATCTCAACTTGACCAACCTTCTTGAGAATGTGTATACTTCTCTGCATTGGGGTTGGACATACACATATTGCGTATTGGGCAAGTAGGTCAAATGTGAGGGTAGCATTGAACTGAAACTCGTCCTTAAATGGTTAAAATTACGTCTGTGTTTGTGTTATCTTCTGTTCTACGCCACCAAATTTCATCAAACGTTAATAGCATGCTGGAATTTAGATTGGGAAAACACCGTTGTTTATTACGAGTCAATAGGTCAAAGAACAAGGTCGCAGTGAACATGAGCTTTCTATTGAAACTATTGAAACTTACGAGCAAATTGAGTTTTTTGTACTATCACCTTAATCTTTATTGAACCTAGACTGCATGACATTTTGAATACAGTGACTGTCATGTTAGTTTCTGGGTTGGCCCTTCACTGAATGAGTTTGGAGTCAGTAGGTCAAATTGAACTTAAACTTTAAATTTAAAATGATTAAACATCATTTCTACTGGACCAATCCTTCTCAAAACCTTCATATTTTCCGTGTGTCGGAAGTAAGCGCAGCTCGTGCTTACTTCCAACATATCTCGTTAAAGATACAACAGCATGATCTCTTTATTTTCAGCATCGTATATATGTAGATCTACCTTTGTTTTGCAAAATCCGCCCATAGTTTCATGGTTTGCTTGCTCACTTGTTCGTCTGCTTGCGACCACGTTTGGTACTTTCCCCACGTGACCGGACACACTGCGTCACGTGGATGAGGACATGGTGATGCATCCAGAAATGGTGCGCCAAATTCATAATACAACTCTTCAGCGTGTGGAACACCTGTTGTGTAAACAATTGGCACTATTCCATTGAGGAGCAATTTCGACATACACATAATAAGCATTTTTTTCTTTTGCTATTTTTCTTGCTTTTTTTGTTAAAGTATTTGTATTATAAGCATTATACAATTTTAGAAGGGACACGTCCCATGTATTATGTATAGGATAGAGGCTATGTTCACCATTAAGAAACCGAAAGGCAGGGAAAGTAGTGTAAACACTAAATTGAATATAACAGCATCAAGTATGTTAAAAATACTATTACATAGGTGATCGGTAAGTGCTTTACGTTTTTCAGCAGTACAATGCTATAATGAGCCAGCGACTTCAGAGTGTATATGTCTCTTGCAATTGTTTATATGTCTCTTCCACCTGTTTATGTCTCTTGCAAATGTTTATATGTCTCTTGCACGCGTTTATGTCTCTTGTAAATGTTTATATGTCTCTTGCACGTGTTTATGTCTCTTGCACATATTTATATGTCTCTTGCACATGTGTATGTCTCTTGCAAATGTTATATGTCTCTAGCAAATGTTTATATGTCTCTGGCACATGTTTATGTCTCTTGCAAATGTTTAGTGTCTCTTGCAAATGTTAATATGTCTCTTGCAAATGTTTATATGTCTCTTGCACATGTTTATGTCTCTTGAAAATGTTTATGTCTCTTGCAAATGTGTATATGTCTCTTGCACATGTTTATGTCTCTTGCAAATGTTTACATGTCTCTTGCAAATGTTTATATGTCTCTTGCACCTGTTTATATGTCTCTTGCAAATGTGTATGTCTCTTGCAAAGGTTATGTCTCTTGCACATGTGTATGTCTCTTGCAAAGGTTATGTCTCTTTCAGATGTTTATGTATCTGGCAAATGGTTATATCTCTCTGATTACACCGACAACAGATAGATGATTATTTTGATTGAATAGTTTTACTTTTCTAACTTAATTGACCTTCTGTGTGATTCAGATTTATGTCGATATAACAACTTTTAACGCACCTATCCAATCCTTTTTGCGACTGTTTTGTGATCTATAAGTAAAGTCGTACATCCATACTCTGGTGCCGAGCTGACGCATTTGCTCTGCTAGTTTGATATGGGGTGCCACGTAACCATAGTCCGAGTTCATCTGTGTACATGCATGCAAAACAGTTTAGTTTAATTGATTATTAACATAATATATGTAATGCACTATTTTAAAATATATTAATTTTACTAAAAGTAGGTAAAAAGTCGAACAGGAATGGACACATTTACAGAAGACAGTCAACCAAAACTACGCATTCATGACAAACAACAATTACAAGGGAAAATAGCAGCGACCTTTGCGACACCATGAAATAAAAGGGTAGACAATAGGATTTAGGCGTTGGAACGGTCAGTGGTCAGCTCGGAGTTTATATCAGGATGCTAGGGTGCATTAAACTTCATTCTTACCTTATTAACATCCCAGTTAAATGGGAGAGTTTACATAAATAAATCCCCGTCAGGCTATATCATCTAGGCATCATTAATAGTCAATATAAGTATAACCCAAAGATGATCATGTATATATGAATCTAAAAAGCAAAAAGTACTCAATGATTTGATTTAGTAACTCTTAATTCGACGCTCCAGTTTTGGAGTTTGGCCTGGTGGGCTAAAGCCGTGTATATTTTTTCTATATAGAGTTTTGATTCTCAAATTTATACCTCTTCCTCAGTAGGTTTAGAAACGATGTACATATGATGTAACATTTGGCTGTTGCTGGTGAGATAGCTAATTTAATAATAACGTGTGTATGACAGTGATCATGCTGGAGAATCTTGTAATTAAGTCCCCATAGAAGTCAGGTTGTGACAATAAAACCCTTAAACGTTACATACGTTTAAAACAAACCACACACAGGTTAGAATAAAATAAATAAATAGGGCGAGTTAAATAAGTTAATTACAACATAACATCATAATGCACGCCATGACATGAACAAATATATTTGATAACACAGAGTTATTAAACTAAAGTAAAGACGCTTTCATACATCAACTGCATATTCTCTGTTAAGATAGACGTCCGTGTCACTTGGCGGGTACGAACATTTTATGGCGTTATACATGTCGTTTGCGTGGCTCAGGTACCGTCTGCTTTTGCCGTAAAACAGATTTTCGAGATGTTGTCTTGATAGACCATTATTAATACCAGGCTCGTCTTCTGTAAGCAGAAATGAAATAAATAATATTACTACGCTTGAAAACTCGGCGAATGACACTCACATTCAAGATTAAACACAATACCACCCATCGGAAACCTTCACGGAAAAGTTGTATATCCATGTGACTTAATTTAGATTTTACTGCTGCTAGTATTGATCATTAATATCTAAATATGTCTGTCGCAAATGTTAACCAGACCTTAACCTTTCAGCCACACAGCGCCTTTGTGCGTGTCACTCTTCAGGATTTGTAATGTTTACTATTCTTTATATGCCTTGCGAATGAATGGTCAACAGCCGATTGCCTATGTTATCTGAGTGCGTTCAGACATACGTCCTCGGTACCTCAGTAAATAAGGCATTGAGTTCAAGAGCTACTGACCCCCGCGTTGGTTCTATCTACTTGGCGGAGGCATGTGTGATGGGAAACTTCATAACATATCCATTTGAGCTTACTGCCCCAGCATAACCTAATATGATGTGTTAAAGGGATGTACAACTCATTTCATCATGCCTTACTAATGAAGCAATTATGTTCTACATACAAAAAATCGTTCTGGTCAAAACTCATTTGCCCATGTCAGGGCTCTATTTCAATTTTCGTCCCAGCCTATGTATAATCCTCATCTGGTTGACTTTAGACGCACACAAGAGCTTGGTTGTAAGACTTAAAAATACACTGATGAAATAAACTGACAAAAAAACACCATACCAAGATCTTCTGCAATTTCTTGTGGAACAAATCCCGTCATGACGTTCACGTGCTTAGAGTACTCGTCACGTGACAGCAGGACTTCCGGTAAATCTGTGATGTAATATCCGTCAACACGTGGCGCAAATGTGGCGATCATTGGCGGCGCCTGTAAGCCAAATACAAAGCAAACACACTGGAGTCAGTCCAAGAATATATAAAGACCGTGAATCAAGAGATTCGTAACACGAGGTGGGTGTACATATAGCTACGGTCCTGACGGGATCGCCACATGACTAAGATCTAAACTCTGTCGGATTAAGACCGAGGTCCTCAGCATGCCGGTTCGATGCTTTACCGAATGAGCTAACCGACAATCAAGAACTGCTGCAATATTCTACATGTTAGATATGATGTATGAACCCAGTCTCTACCAGAATCCCATGTGACACTGTCAATGTCTCAGAAAATAGTCAGAGATCACATGATAATTTGACACATGACCATAGCTAAAATATCAAAATGGCGAATAAAATCAACATCGTGACCTGACACCACTAATGTTACGGGGTGCTGCTGATTGAGTGGTAAACAATCATTCTTGTGGAATGGGGTTAGTCTTTAATTATAAGTTAGGATGTTTGGAGCTATGAGGGTTTTGGAAAGTACTGGAAAGCACAAACGCTAGGCTGCAAGCCTATTTGTAACGTAATTGGGGTGTATATTTTGATTGTAGAATTTTGAGCAAAATGAATTGTTAATTCACTAAATTATCGCATTACAGAACTTGGAAATAGTCTCTAAATTTTCCGTGGAACAAAACAAGCACTGCTATACTATTACCTGTTGATATTCATGAACCGCGACACACACACAGCTAGAAAACATTATAATAGTCACATATGTTGGTCGGTCATGTTGAAGGATTGCAGATTAACAGTGAATGTTTGCAGAACTGCAAGCTATAAAATATATGACGCCCCAGAGGAAAGGAGAGAATACAGAGGCTTAAAAACGTACTCCGACGTCAGATTTTAGAATGTCGTCTGCGGATTTACTGCGTAGACATGCAACCATGTCATCCGAGGTGGTTGTCGTGCACCCTAAAGACATCGCTAGCTCCATCGTATATGTTCGAATACTATGTGGAGGCCTGTATATAGCCCAGGGACTTAATGC
>JAWPHD010011170.1:0-86378 GCA_037043455.1 Cyrtodaria siliqua
ATAATTTGCGACTGCCATTGAGTATTTATCTTATTAGGGCCAATCTTTTACCTATCCAACTAAAACGGCAGCTGCCCAATTTTCCTTTACATTTAAGTAACCAACATTCTAGGTATATATAGTGTTAATTTTTATTTTTATTATATTGATATAATCAGGTCCTAAATGAAAAATATAACAGTTATGAGATACATTAATAGTATAACAGCAGACGAACACTATGATTTGTAAAAAACCGCTTCGAAATTCACCACTGTCAATTACTCTGTAAACTAAAACGTTCTACCTAACCTATCTCATATAAATTCTGCTTAGTGTCGGGACAGCAAGTACACAAACATTTTTTAAGGAAGGCCTTAAGATTCAAAACTGAATGAATGATGGAACAAGTAAACATATTTCAGAGCAAAATTCATTTTTAATATTTAATGACAATTCACAATGAATGTAAATTAATTATAAGCATTTACAAGAAATAACCATTGCTTGATTAATTCGTATTATAAGGTTAAAAAGACACACTGTATGAGAACTGTGTCTTAATATAAGACACAATGGCTCCTGTAAAATCCATTCCACATGAACAATAGATACAAATATAATAATCTGATTTCTAAAAAGTTGGAGCAGCTAGTTTTTTTATAGTAGCTAGCCCGCCAACTAAGCAGCTACATTTTACAACGTATTTACACCGTATAACCATACATATTTTGAAAATCAAACCTATAGTCACAAACATAAACAACCCGCTTAACCAGGGCGGCCCAACCCCAGACAGGAGTCTGTCGAATAGAGTTACCACAACTCATACTTCATATTTTATGCATATTCAGTATGGTTATTTTAGATGAACACGTTAAATAAAACTATCATTTCTAATTGGCTGCATATACAATATTATGTGACCAGTAAGCACTTGGATAGATGTTTCATAACGGTTTTGTATTGTAATTTTGTAGGATATTTTGACATGGTCTTAGTTTCATAATTATTTTATATGAGGTAATGTTAACTTACATTTCTATAAAAATTGAGGGTATTTGTAAAATGAAAGGGATTGACTAAAATACTCATAAACTACAGTCTTAGGTCATCACTTTAAAAGAGTTCCTTTGCTGTGCTCATCCCCAGGACAACTCATGAATGGTAAGGTAGGTGATTTTGTTTTTTGGCCAATTGCAAGGACAGGTAAACACCTTAGAAATTAAAGAAACAAATATACTGAAGATAGCAACAAAAAAGAAAAGGATAACAATTGCTAAAAATTGGTTGCCTTTTAGTAGCTAAGTACGGAAACAGCAAGACCAACAGGTATGTTATCGTAGGCGCATGTCTAACAGCAGCTTTGCATGCAACGAGGCACTAGTGAAACAGATTGCAGATTGTGGGTACACGAGAATTGATACTTTACATGTGACATCGTTTTCGAGGATGTTTAAAGAGGCATACTGCAAGTGATGAAGTTGTGAACTCAAGCTCACATACTGTCCTCGATTTATTATTCCAATATCATATTGACTTTCACCGCGTGCATGGTATATTCAAGTAATATTTTGTGAGTTATCATTTTATTTTCATATACTACCAATGTTAAAATGTATTATTGGCTGTCAATATAATAAAGCAAATATAAAAAGATCGGACAGGGAAAGTAGCATTCATGGAGGACACGTCAAACCACAAAACACAGATACACAAAACACGCATACAGACAAACAAGAAGGCAAAAGAGTAATAATAAATGCAAACACACACCAGCAAAACCGAATAGGGTTGACAATAGGGCTACCGCCTTGAACGGTCAGTGGGCAAAGTAGGTCACTGGGGGTTTAAGACACGCGTTCTAGGGTGCACCAAACCTCACACTTACCCTAACTGTCATCCCATTTAAAACAGGAACAGTGTAAATAAAAGAAGTCCCCGTCATGATCTAATCTCTAACCAACAAGGCAGCATCAATAGGGCAATATAAAGTAAAAAACAATTATGCTCGAGTGTAACTATAAACAAAAATAAGCAATAGCCTAGAAAGCCACAAGGAAGGAACTCAATGACTTGTAGAAGCCAAAGTAACAGGAGAATAACCCATTTAGTGGCACGACATAAAAAGATCATAGACAAACAACAAACCGCGCACCGTCCCAGACGGGCTTAGGTAGGGGCGTCATCATAGGGTCCACAGCCCTGTCCGGTCATCGTACAATTAAAGAGGGAAGAAGCCATAGTGGCGAACTGTAAAGGGTCCATCACCAAGCATGCAGTACGTTGCAAAATGAAGAGAGTCTTAACCTCTTTGATAAACTTTTTAACAAGTTTCCAAAGAATAGTATGAAGAGTGACTAATGACAAGAATCTTACGAAGTTTATAAATCCACATCACCATAGAAGCAGGTTGTGATAGTCCTTGTGCGCAGAGAGTCCTCATAAATTACTCTTTTATATTTGGAAAGAAGATCAGGGGTTACTAGAACTACTATTCCTCCTGCGGGGATAGGTTTAACGAAGTTTATGGTAATGGTGTAACCCTGATTGAGTACGCTTTTTAGTTTTACAGATGATTACGAATATTAAAGTCCTCAGCTCCAGGTACAAGCTCTTGAAAAAAACGAATAAGTTGAGACAGACATACACCCCATAAGAAGTTGCTCGGGGAACATCCCCATCCATGAGTTAGATTACATGCAGAAATCAATTTAACTGTTTTTTACTATTCTGATAAGGTAATACTATAAATACTAATGAATTAAACTAAATGCATGCTATGCAGAAACAACTAACAGGACTCACACGAAGTTTGAACAATAAGGATTGCCATATGTTCCCAATGCGTCGAGAAATGCTTCCAACTACGGTTAGAATCGATTGTTACGGGATGGCGAGAATATCTGTACTGGTATACCCAAAAATAAGTGGGGTGGTTTGTCTCAACCACAGACAATAACCGTCAAAAAAATAGTTGCATCTTAGAACATAGCTACAGAGTGCAGGAAATGACGCGACACACCCCAAACAGATACAATATCTTTATAAGTAGTTATACCATTTAGAATGAAGGATTAGTATGTCAACATTTATTGAAAATGAAAATATGTTTAAATTTTAATATTAATTTAGGCTAGTTTTTGTACACTCAGGTTCCATCTATATAAGTGTAAAAGAAACATGCTTTTCCTTGAAATATATCAGGGTTCAAGTTCTGGCAGAGACCCTTGTACACTTACTGAGCAGTACTTCCTTTAAAAAGGAAAAGATACTTTTGTTTGTTAAACAACCAAGATACTTTAAATAAAGTAAAATCATGTACAGGATCACATGATCCTAGTCGTGTTATTCTACATGTTAAATATCACATGACCTGTCCGAACTTGACATTAGGTTACAGATTCTTACCTATGACATTAGGATATGAGTATCATCATTAGCATCAAGAGATCTATGCACTTAAATTTCAGAATATATTAGTTTGACTTGTATGACGTTACAATATAACCATTATCATATATATAGGATCTTTAACGAGAACCCATTTCATATATAGATTATATGAAACGAGTTATGAAGGGGAGGCGAGTTTAAGATCCTTTTATCATATAACATTGCAATCAAATAAGTAAAAAATATTGCAGATGGACATAAAACCGCACCACGTCAGACACAGCACTTTAGCCACAACGTCATGTAAAATCAGGCTAGAGACGTTATGTGACTGTCGCAACGTCACGACCACACAACAATGTTGAAGTATCAAAGAGTTCGTGTTCTTATCTCTTTACATAAGCGTTTTATGACGACATTTAACAACTTGACACTGATTTCATAAGTTATGTAATAAAGCTGTGTAAATACTAAGTTTATGACCTAGATCTAGATGACTTTATAATAAATAATATAGTTTCAGTCAATAAACCTGCGTAGAAGTTACAGATTTAACTCAACCATTCAAAATCGTTCCTAGGTTGTATTACACGTGTGTCATACACCGAGAATATTACATGGTGTTCGACACTGCTAACAAGGGGACGTTATGTGATAATCTTAAATATTGTAGCATAGTCGGCCTGACATTTCCTTTTTTTTCATTGTTGTAATTCATTTAGATTGAAAATAACACCTGTCAGAATAACACCTGGCATAATGACAGATGTACTGTTAACTGACCAATTTTCGGATGTTAGAGTATAGCAGACAGATGAAATGGAAATGCTACTTGTCGCAACGATGACCCTAGTGGTTGGGGCTAACTAAGGAAAGACTCGAATGACGGTGAATGCATTTCTACATAAGTTTTAATGTAAACTTTTAAAATATGTTAAATATATACACTCAGTACATTTGAAAACGCAACACTTGGTTTTTGTAATTTTTTGAAGAAAGTATAAAAGCTAGAACAATGCAATTTCATATAGTATATATTTAATCATGATTTAAATAGATGGTCAAAATTCATTGCCAACATCAATATATTTCATATGAAAATCAATGGTTCAGATTACACCTATCCAAATTAAAATAAACACTTTCAATACCGAGTGTGCTCACCACGAGCGTCTATTAAAGCTTAACATCTATGGTGCATAGACAGTATTTTGGATGCAATCACTTGCTGTGGCATACGCTGCGCATTCGTCTTGTAGCGCTACACGAAGTTCCTGCGGTGTGGTAGAGGGGTTTAACGCGGCCATAAACACAGTCGCTTCAAGTCATTTATTGTGCGTCTGAAATGAAACGAACCATCAAAAAATTAAAAAAATCTAACATTTCACATTTTTTTTTAAATTTATGACATTTAAATTTTTTTTAAATTTATGACATTTATGCTGTTTTGGCAGTTGTTACGTTTATTGGCCTACTTACAAACCAATTATGGCTGAATTAGAATGCATTCTGCACAAAAAAGGTGACGCACCACCATTCAAAATTTGAAAATAAGGCAATTTTATTTTTAGTAATTTGAAAAAAGTGACAATGCTTATTGGTTATAGTGGATGAAAACACATACCCATGAGTACCAATCGTGTGTCTGGCTGTATCAGAAGCTGGCAGGAATCTGTTTCTGAGATGTGATACCCTCAGTCTGATGTCCTGTCTGGGGGTGGTTACTAGCTGCCTGCCTGGTCTAGAACGGTCCCTGACAGTGCCTGTCTGTTGGTAGCATTTCTGTAGCCTAGATATAGTTGAGACATGGCAGCGAAGTCGTCTCGCTACCTCTCTTGTAGTGGCACCAACAGCCGTCATCCCAATAGCCTGATTTCGCACATGTTCAGCTAAACGTAGCATAATGATTTGTGAATAAAATCATATCATATTGTGTTTTTTATACCATACCGATGTTAGCGCTTTTAAGATAAATAAAAATAAACTTGATTATGTCGTGATTATTCCAAATCTCGTGCAAAATGTGTTTTCAGTGTTTCAGGTAGTGTAACTCTTGTGTAATTTTAAATTGTTAAATTTTAACAATAGGCACAAAGAAATATTTTTTCCTTTCCTAAAATACAATGTTTGTTTGAACGAAAACCGCGTAGATAAAAAATATATGAAAGTAAAAAATGTTGCGTTTTCAAATGTACTAAGTGTATATAATTATCAAAAAAACAAGCGACTACACAGATGAGATATGAAAAAACTGTTCTCATTAACGTTTAAGACGTTCTTAGTATTATCACAAATACTGAATGTGTCGACTGACTATATATAACACTAAAGAGTTGTCAAAGTTATAACAATGTTGATGTGCACAAGAATTATGATCTAGCGCGATGAAAGTGATGCACGAGAGCTCATGAAGATGATGATGCGCGAATCCAATGGGTGATTGTCATCAAATGCCTTCTATAAGGGTTGATGACGCGATATATATGGTAATTAACCTCCACCGAGGTTGTAACTGAAGTTCCTCCAGTTAGGACTGATAACGGGCCCACCTCGTGTCCCGGGGGTTATTGATACTATAACCTGGCCATGTTGCACAGGTACGGGGACCGTCTCCACCGCTCGTAACGTTATGCGTGGAAGGCTTATCTCCACTCCGGAAGTGTTATCTCCACCGGCTGTAATAATACATACGTTTTAGATGTCGGTTCATAAACACACCAATATTATATAATTATCATTACACCAACAAATTATTATCTAATAAATATATGCAAGCCACTCTCTAATTATGATGAGTAGCAATGTATGTATATTCTACAACGCCATGTATACGCGTCGAATATTTATACTAGTCACTCATCTCATTGTTAACTAATGCACCTAATATACAACGTTATCAATTCAATCGTGTATTACAATCACTGAGCTATACGCCAACGTTAACAAATGCACCTATTATACAACGTTATCAAATTAATATTGTTTTATAATTAAATATCAATTACAATAATTACATCTAAAAAAGTAACTTCAAAATCATATGCTAGTCTCAAGTTAATGTTTGAGAAACATAAAAGCTAACCGGATGTCGTAACATCGCCAACCAAGATGGCGCCGCCCACTGAATACAAATGTACGATAAAAGTTCATAAAATATATACTGACCACATATTGCCTGTGAATTTCGCCGGTTCCAACCTCTGCTCAAACAAAGTAACGTTCAATCAATCCCGGCCAGGACTTGAGAACAATGCATTTTATAACCGACGTTCCGCCCACATTACGTGGACACGGTCCAACCTTTATGACCCCAAGGTCGCATCTTTGCCTATATGGCGAAACGGGGTACCCTGGGGTCATCACTATAGTCGGTCAAATCTAGCTCAAATTGCTTCATTTTGTGTTTTTATCGTAATATAATTGTTATCAAATCTATAATGAAACGTTTCTTTTTTTTTTATACTTAAAATGTGTGTTTAATCGATACAATATCAGTCGGTACGAACGCAGCATCGGTGCGAATTTGTAAGCTCCGCCTACTTTGTGACGTCATAACATATTCAAAGCCGTACAACATACACACAAGAAATAGATCTTCACTAATCATAGTTATTCGATATTGTACTTATAATTAAATATAATATTTGTTAAAGACGTATTCTAAACTTATCTTTTATTGATATTAAAAAGAAAATATGTAAATATTTTATTAACTACAAATAATAACCGAGATTCTGCAACGCGTATTTATACAGAAAGTAAACACGACGCAATCGCGCGCCATTTTATTATTTTCAGTCCAGACTCCTTCGCGTAAAGCTAAATTAATTAATTAATTAGCCCGAACGTTCTCAATAGATCAAATTGTTTAAGCCATTGACGGCGCGCTGGGCCTGGGAGAGAGCGCGTGTGACAGAGATTCGCCAGGATGGAGCGAGAATTCATTTTCTGCAGTGGTCGAAATTCCACGACCGGGTTGCAAGATACTTTTGGTGAAATTCGGGCGGACTTCGCCATTGATCACGAACTTAACCAAGGTAAGCCAAATAGTATGTTCCCTTCATCCCTCTTAGAGAGTTCCAGCGGATATATCCGTACAGTACCCTATAACCACAGGAATTCGAAATTATAGGTTGCGTATGAATAAAAATCACGACAACACGTATTTAGGGTAGATCTATAATAAAACGATGGGTTGGGTACATATTTTTTCATCATTTTATTCCTACACAACTTACAATATCGAATTCCTGTGCTATAACTTACAACACCCCGCAAACCCCTCCCCCATGTTGTTTGTTTCTCCCGGTAGAGCGTTTCTTCAGATCACCCCACCCCAGCTAGCCACCTAGTTCCTAAATGTGATGAGACCGCGATCATCTTCCAAAATGTTAACAACTGCAGTATTTTACATTTAAAATTGTAAATCGGTTGATGGTCCTACGCTCAGGTGAAAAGTGCTACAGGTGGGGCTGACCCTGCAAGCTAGAGACCCTCAGATAAAGTCCTGGTTGGGGTACAATATTTTCCCCACCTGTTCTATTTTGCACAGCCCTCATAAAAGTAATAAAATGGAGCTCATACGTTGATAATCCGAGCCTTCTCTGACCTTACCAGCCCTTTTTATGATTTTGATATTTTATCCGGCTGTGAAAAGCTGCAAACAAAAGAAGAAAAGGGGGCTAAGTTGCGGTACACTTTTACCATGCAAATGAGGTCTGCGGCAAAGTTGCAGCGAACAAATATGCAAATGAGCTTCTGGCGATGTTCAGCGCAACTTTGCCGCTGACCTCATTTGCATGGTAAAAGTGTACCGCAACTTTGCAGCAAATTTCATTTGCATAACACATTTAGCTGTAATCTTCTGGTGATGTTTTGGCAATGTTTGCTACAACTTTGCCGCAGAACTCATTTACATCTAGTAGAAGTGTGCGGCAACTTTGCAGCAAATTTCATTTGCATAAAATGTTTCTCTGCAATGTTCTAGCTATCTGGCGATGCTTGTGCTGATGTTTGCTGCAAAGTTGCGGCAATGTTCGCCAATACATCGCGGCAAACTTTTTCAAAATAAATAAAGGACTGAAATTATAAAATAGAACAATGGTGCGCCGTTTAAAAAAATAATAATTATTATGCTGAATTCATATTGTAAATTAAAATTCTGGAATACAAATTTATCCTAATCCGTAACTTACAAAGTTGACAAAGCCATACAATAATAAATTACATCCAGACATGTGTAAAATGCAAGTTTATGCTCATTTTCATGGAAATGTCAAAAACTCCTAACTTTCATTCAAATATTACTCTAATTTACATGGAAATGTCAAATGTTGTCTTTTCCACATTACTCCCATTTTTATGGAGATGTCAAGCGCTGTCATTTCTGCATTACTCTCATTTTCATGGAGATGTCGAACACTTTCATTACTCCCATTTTCATGGAAATGTCGAGCACTGTCATTTCTGCATTACTCTCAATTTCATGGAGATGTCGAGCGCTGTCATTTCTGCATGACTCCCATTTTCTTAGAGATGTCGAGCTCCGTCATTCCTGCATTACTCTCGTTTTCATAGAGATGCGAGCGCTGCCATTTCTGCATTACTCCTATTTTCATAGAGATGTCGAGTGCTGTAATTTCTGCATTACTCAGTCCCAGTTTCATGGAGATATCGAGCACTAAAATTTCTGCATTACTCCTGTTTTCATAGAGATGTCGAGCGCTGTCATTTCTGCATTACTCTCAATTCCATGGAGATGTGGAGCGCTGTAATTTCTGCATTACTCCTATTTTCATAGAGATGTCGAGTGCTGTAATTTCTGCATTACTCCTATTTTCATAGAGATGTCGAGTGCTGTAATTTCTGCATTACTCTCAGTTTCATGGAGATGTCGAGCGCTGTCATTTCTGCATTACTCCCATTTTCTTAGAGATGTCGAGCTCTGTCATTCCTGCATTACTGAACTCTCCTTTTCATAAAGATTTCCAGCGCTGCCATTTCTGTATTAGTCTTAATAAAATTATACCTGAGTTTACTGTAACCCGACCGACCCTCTGAAAACACCCCCGACTCCCCTTTTTTTTATTGAAAAAAAAAATTAAAAAAGAAACATAAACATTTTTTTTTATTTATTTTTTTGAAAATAAAGTTTTGTTCACACGATCACGGCTGACTCATGAGCTCATTGTCCTGCTGTTGGAACTGACCCTCTTCCGGACTTGCAAAAAATAAATTAACCTGTTTTATCACTTTGCTATAATTGCAAGTGATTGCAGGGCTCGAAATTAGCACTAGTCCTGTAGCCCGAGGCTAGCAAAATGCTGCCGGGCTAGCAAAGTCTGTGTCTGGGTAGTCCCGATGGGCTAGAAACAAAAAAAATTCAAATAAGAAATAAATTATAAATCGATAGATTATGTAGTGACAGCACTGTCTAACCTAACCGGTCTTTTAAAAACCTGATATTTCCAAAGTTTCAGTAAATGTAAAACTCGTATAAAGAAACGGAAACTTGAATTAAAGGGGTTGATGCACCATTTTCAAACAATGTTTATTTTAAAGGGCTCTGAAAAACTTGAAAAAAGCTGACAGAATTGTCAAAATGCCATGAAAGATAAAGAAAATATGACCTATTGAAACTTTGCAAAGAAACATAAATGGAGGCAGCCATATTTGAACGATGACGTCATCGCGCCTTTCTACCATATATGGCATATTGGCAAAATGTTGTTTAAAGAACAAAAAAACATTGCAGATGAAAAATAAGCATACCATTTGTTCATTTTGCATCTGTATATTTAATTTTAATCAATTTGCAGTGATTTTCTTTGCTATAAAATATAGTTTATCAATATTCCATAAATGGTAAAAAGACGCGATGACTTCATCGTTCAAATATGGCCGCCTCCATTTATGTTCCTTCCAAATTTTCAATAGGTCATATCTCTTTTATTTGTCATGGCATTTTGATAATTCTTTCAGCTTTTTTCAAGTTTTTCAGAGCCCTTTAAAGTAAACATTGAAAATGTTGCTTCAACCCCTTTAAAATAGTATTTTCTATTGAATATTATATTGGGCTAGTAATTTTTGAAAAGGTCTAGCAATTTTACCCAACTACTAGACCGGTACTAGACCACCTAGTACCGGTGGTCTAGTAAACTAAAAGTGTTAATTTCTAGTCCTGGATTGGGAAAAGAGCCAGTTGTTGTCGGGCCTTTTGGGAAACAATAAAACATACACAATTTCATATTGTTATCTATTGTAGTTTTTAAAATACCACATTTTCCCTTTCATCAAAGCTCATGGCCACCTTAAGTGTAACTTCGCCATAAAAAAATAAAATAAAATGCCTACCTACCTACCCTATTTTTTTTAACAACGTTACAGTAAACACAGGTATAATTTTATTTGGCCTTACTCTCATTTTCATAAAGTTGTCGAGTGCTGTCATTTCTGCCTTACTCCCATTTTCATAGTGATGTCGAGCGCTGTCATTTCTGCATTACTCCCATTTTCATAGAGATGTTGAGTGCTGTCATTTCTGCATTACGCCCATTTTCATCGAGATGTCGAGCGCTGTCATTTCTGTATTACTTCCATTTTCATAGAGATGTCGAGCGCATTAATATCTGCATTACTCATTTTTATGGAGATGTCGAGCACTGTCATTTCTGCATTTCTGGATATCTTAGAATAAGCAACAGACCCTAGACAGACACACAAACGTAAATATACACATTTACCTCTGGAGGTCAGGGGTTTTGAAGATGAAAAACTTACTATTTTGTGACATATAAAAATAAAACAGTTAATATAAACTTACAATATACAGGTGTGGAACATCCTGTTCAGAATATTCACTCATACAGCTACATGATAACTGGCTATATTTATGCAAAAAGACCACAATTTCATGAACACAATGTCATGTGTTTCTAATAGTATAACCTCTACATGATACTGCATGATACTGCTTCAGATCAAAGGAAATTGCATAATACCTGGTAATAATAATTAACTGACCCAGTGAGAAATTTTATGTTCCAGCATTTCTTTTTCACTCTATCATAAATTGGGTGTTTCTACATGACTGTACACTGTCTTTGGCACATGTATATTTAGGCATTAAACAGACCTGTTGGCAAGGCCTATGTAAACTTCAAAATTCAAAAATACATTCTAAAAGTCCAGACTCTATTGTACCCATCTCGGTACGCCCTAAGTAAGGCACATTGAGTTTGTTGGCGGAGGGACTATAAACCTTAGAACTACACAAACATACACACGACTGTACACTTATATTTTTCTGATATTAGCATTAATTATCTTTATGAAAATTCAGAATGACTTAAAACTATTAAATTGGCTTGTCATCATGTTATAAATGCAAATTAATACTGCATTTTGCACTTGGGATACAATTTTAATTTTTCTCAGGTTTAAATGTTTGAGTTATCATGGTGTTTGGTATTAAAAAAATGTTCTTGCAACACAATAATAAATATTTTGCTTATTCTGAAAGAAATATGGTTCCACTAAAAATGTATACTTAGCAAAATGACTCGTTCAAGTGGTCCTTTGACATAAAATGCAAATTTCACTTTAGTAATAAGTAACACAGAAATAATAAAATTCTGTATAAAGTTTAAGTTTTGCGATGATGTTTTGGCGAACAGAGATACCGCAGATCAGAATGGAAAAGTTTGTCTTGATGTTGTGGCGAATAAAGAAACGGCAAATCTGAACTGAAAAGTTTGTGATGATGTTACGGCGTGCAATAAAACAATTATAAATCAGAATGGTAAAGTTTGTCGCGATGTTGTGGCGAACAAAAAATACTGCAAGTAAGTTTGTGGTGATGTTATGGTGAACGTTCCAAATAAATAAATGTTTGTAGCGAACTTCTGGCAAACATATATAGGTTTAAGGCGAGTTTGCGGCAAATTCACCGAAGATTACCATGGTGTTTGCGGCAACATTACCGCTAGTGGCGAACAATTAATATACACTCGGTACATTTGAAAACGCACATCTTTTTGCTGATGAAATTTATTATGATCCCATAAAGCTACAACAACAAAATTTTGTAGTATTCATATATCATCTTTATTTTATTCATTTGCCAAATTTCATCAGCTTTGGTCATGCCCCCAGACCCGCATAGCGGCCTCCAGCGCTACGTGAGGTCGACGAACAACCACTGATGGTTCGGCTTCACATCCGAAATGTTTCATGAAAATGGTGAATGTCTCATTAAAATCAAGCAAATGGGACATTTTGTCTCATTGAAATTCACTCCTAGGGTGATCCCTGTCTGTTATTTTTGGTGCCCTGCCTCGTTTGTTAGCATGATTAAAGGCCAGGTAACTGACTGACTGAACTGGATTTCCTAAGATTCAGGGGCAAATTAATATCGAGTTGGTGTTTACAGAATTTAGTAACTCACAAACCAACATCTTTGGCAGACTTTGGTATCATGAAATTGGTAAAATCCTACACTCCTTGCCAGAACCTTAATTGGCATCATTTGGTAGATTATAATACATACATGTATAGGTATATGTATTACAGTAACCAGTTACATGTCTCTCTAAACAGATATTACCCTTGCCAGTCACGGTAGGAACTTTCTGGCGCTTAAACAAATTTTCTGTGTTTTTCGGTTCTTGTTTATTTCTTAATAAAAAGTTTTGCCTACCTACATGTACCTACCCTATTTTTTTTTGAAGCCGTTAGCGGAAACAAACCATTTTTTGTTTTGGCCTTATAGAAAATAATGGATGAAATACACATTGCAAATAATTTCTATTTTTTTGTTTCAGGTGACAAGAATGGGAAAAGTTCATGCTTTCATACAGGTTTGGATTTGCCTGAATGTTTCTGAGCCCAGATCTAAAAGTCTTAATACCTTTCAAAATGAAAGTGAAATGAAGACATACAAGAGGGTCTCTTCAAACTATTGATATTTAAAAAAAGCAAATTGGTCAACCCCGTGCTTTTTGCTGGACAATTAGAGCAACAGACGTCAAGTTTCACAAAGAAAGTATTTTTAAGAAAATTCAGGAAGTTCTACAGTGATCCAGAGTGGTGCTTGTACATATATGTACATGTAGAGCAATGTAAAATTAACTGTGTTGTGAGACGTAAACCAAACCTCATCCGGTTCAGCAGATGCATTCTATAAGAGCAGCTGATTGATGCAGATTTGTGTTTTCTGAAGAAAAAAAAACAGTATTCATAATGAAAAAAAAGTGAGTTTGAGGATTGTTAATCGGCATCAAGTGTGGATTAATGATTTTACAGTGTTAAATTGACTACATGGTGCAAGACATTCGGACTGTATACTCTACAACAAGAAGCACCTTGGATGGAGCTATGCATAAGAAGTGTGGTTACTCTCAATATGGGAGACAATCCATTCAACTCGGAACAAAACACACTCATTTGAACGTTTCCGCACACATCATGTCATGGCAACATATATTTATGTAAAGAGTGTCTCGGATTACCTCGGAACCTTCATGTGAGCTGCCTTTGTAATAATAGTTTGTGTCTGATATATGACCAGCTGAGCTTGGAACCACATCCAACAAACTGAGAGAGAAACAGATGTCTCCACACCACACCGAAATCTATACATGGGACCTGGACAGTATCTAGACTGCATGCTTGAGGTAATTATAAGTACTGTTGCTGTAATCAAGTAATGTATCGCATTAGAATCATACCCCGCCCACTTCACATGTACAGCATTGATTCGTAATAACTAAGGCCACCATTAAAAAATTGTTTGTTTGCAGTTTCCCACTCATGGCTTTTAGGGGTGGGTCGGTAGGTAGGGATATTTGCAAATACATGTATCGTGTGCTTCACTAGTATTATCCATAGATTTTGTTTTAAATGGTTTAGTTAAATATTAACGAAACATTGATCAAATGTTCATTTATGGACACATGAAACAGACTTGGTAACTATTGAACAGTGCTAAGACGCTAAATTTTTCGAAGTAATGTTTCAAATGACAAAATCTTTTGTTTGGTACAAGATATGAACATCAAATCCAGTGCATACAATCTACACTCTGTTTATATAACATCTAAATCATATAAATTGAATATTCGTGGCACACTGCAAACAATCTTTTAATTTGGGCCTAATCGTGATTAAATCTATTATTTTTCACTCTTCAATAATGTCGGTCGCATACAGCCTCACATAATGATAAAGTAACCTTACGTTCAGTAATTTATTTGTCACTTTGTCAAAAATGTCGAATGTCAGTCAGGGCTGTACAATTAATTTTTTTAGCCACTAGTGCGGGACTAGTCATCCTGTCAAAAGTGATTAGTCCCAAAAAAATTGTGACTAGTCCCAAAAATAGACACAAGTCCTGAATTCTTTCGATTTCTCAATATGTTAAAACTGCGTCTTGCATACTCATTACAATTCATTATACACAGCAAAGGAAACAATCCTTATTTACTCTTCAGACAATTAATGTATGTTGCAGTGGTATAGATTGTAAAATGCCATTGGGTGAAACAGTAACAATAGTAAGAATCACATCTGCATTTTTAAATTTCAATATAGATATTGAGTTTCATATTACAGTTCAGATAATCATTTAATGGAGAGAAAAAATAGTTTTAACTTTATATTATACTAAGGACTACGGTAAGGGGCTACAGATGAGATTCTTACATTTTACTAAGGCCAAAAAAACACCTGTTTCCGGTGGCCCGACCGACCCTATTTTTAAGGGGCTAAAACTTTTTATGGAAAATAAAAAAAATAAAAATTGTTCTGAACAATGATTTATCACAATATATCGAGGTAAACTGACATCACAGAGAAACTTTCAGCTGTATCATCAACTTGTATGGGGTTTATGCAGCTGGGTTTATGAGATAAATACATGTAGAATCTCAGAATATCTTGCTCCAAAAAAAAAAAGCAAGGTATTGTGAGATTCTACATGTATTTATCTCATAAACCCCATACAAGTTAATGATACAGCTGACAGTTGCTCTGTGATGTCAGTTACCTCGATATATTGTGATAAATCATTGTTAAGAACAAATAAAAAAAAAATCTTCATAAAAAGTTTCAGGGTCGGTCTGGCCATCGGAAACGCATGTATTTTTTTGTTTGGCCTTATACAACCTTATGTGAAATAACGTTTCGTAAAATAATGGAAATTTGTCTCATCAAGAATGTCGGTCACATAGCACAATCAGCACAGCATACAACCTTGTGTAAAATAACCTTTCGTAAAATATATTTGTCACTCGTTCAGTAGATCTAGGTCGGTCGCATACTGCCTTGCATAAAAAAAGCTCACGTAAGATATTTTATTTGTCACTTGTCAGATTTATTTGTCATGTGTCAAGAATGTCGGTTGCATATGTACAACCTCGTGTAATATTTAAAACTTTACATAAAATAATCTATAGTTTTCAAAAATGTCTGTCGAGTACGCTCATCTTCTCTTATCGTTTCTTGACATTTTGTAAAAGTGTTTTGTTTTGTAATTTTGTGACAATATTGTACTGAATTTAGTTAATTTCAGATCAATATATTATTATTAAAGTATAAATTCTCAGTGTTGACTTTACTTGACTTGGTTTGACTATTGACTAGACTTGATTAAGTTGATTTGACTGATTCAACCGCAAATCCTAGGCTACATTTAACTTGTTTATGATTTGACTCACAAAAATTTGACTTGACTTATACTTGACTTGAACATGAAATTGACTTAGGCTTGACATGAACTTTACATGTATGTGTAAAACTATAATATTGTATTGACATTAACTATCAATATACTTAGTAAATTGTATATGGATACGTTTTCACTTTGGTCTTGACTTGACTTGACCAGGGCCTTCCCAAGAATTTTTTATGGGATAGTGGCATTTAGCGCGAGTGGGGGTGAGGGATGGGGCTCCCCTCCTGCATGTCGATTTTTTTTTCATGTTTTGAAGTAAAATACGTCTTTTGGCGATACACCTGGCACATTTAAAACATGTTTTAAATATATCTATCAGTCTGCCATAGGTATTACATGTATGAACATTCTTTTTTGGAAATAGATGATAAACTCAACTTTATACATTGTTTATACATAGTTTCCTTTGCTGTTGCAGATATTTTTATCTTGTAAACACTTCAAATCATCATATATGTGGTGAAGTTTTTAAAGCAAGAATAATTAAGTTATTTTCAAGTGAATAACGTTTAAAAAAAAAAACTTGAAAACACGCAGTGTCGTGTGTTTTTTAAGCATCTGAAATAAGGACTATCCGGATTTACATCAACTTTTTACGCTGACATATGTCTTACAATATCTTAACTGTTTACTGCATCAGCTCGTTACCGCTTTCGAAAAAAAAAGAGTAGGAAACGGTTATAAGTTTATTTAAATGTTATAAAATAGCTGGCTTTATTCATAATCGTTTTAGTTTGAAACACGGAAGCAAATTCAAAACCGGAAGTAAACTAACTTTATAATCTGCAAATCGAGATTCTTATAATTGTATGTGATTATCGAATAATTTGCGTTTGTGAGATTATTTTCTCATCATTAACTATTTAAAATCGCGATAAAATGGATGGAGGGCAGGCTTTTCTCATCATTAACTATTTAAAATCGCGATAAAATGGATGGAGGCAAGTAAATTATTTTCACATTTGATGACGTAACAAGTTTACAGGTCATGTACGCATGGTTGAATTCTAGAATTAGACCCTTATTGCGGAGGTAATTAACACCAGCCCCTTTAATCCTTATGAAAGCACTCCAATCATTAGCTAAGGGCGTATGCTTGTCAGGAGTTTATGCCTCACGGCGTTATTTGGTCAGATATGTCATTAATTAACACTGGGAAATTAATGTTTTGACCCACTTTTAAGGGATCGCGGCATGTCTGTTTCAAAAGTTGCTTGACTGTTGTTTGACTCGACTAGACTATAATTAACTAGACTTAATCAGCTGCTGAAACTTGTTTATGACTTGACTCATCGTGACATGACTTGACTTACACACTTTAAACATAACGCTCAATATAGAAATAACAGTACTGATAATTATTTTACTAAAGAATGAGTTATTAAAGATATAAAGATACACCTTTGTCGTCTCTATGCAATCCTATACATTTGCGAGTTGCCTAGATCTCAATTTGTCTAATCCTCGTTGTCATACTTTACGCTATAATTTCACAAACAGTAGCCAGATGTGGTCAAACGAGGCCATTTCATGTAGGGCTTTTACGTAAGTTTCTTCAGAAAAGATTTTCATCACATGTCGCGGAAATTTTTCCTTCAAGGTCTCACTAAACAGTTATTTCCGTTGCCAGTCCTGGTAGGAACTTTCTGGCGCTTGTAAAAAGTGTCTGTGTTTTTCGGTTCTTGTTTATTTTTTAATATGTGCAAATAGTTTCTCTTTTTTGTTGCAGGTGACAAGTATGGGTTTCGTATAGGTTTGGATATGCCTGAATGTTTCTGAGCCCAGATCTGAGAGTCTAATACCGGGTAGTGATAATCTGAGAGTCTAATACCGGGAAGTGATACACATGAAAGTGAAATGGACAAATTCAAGAGGGTCTCTTCAAACTATTGATATTTAAAAAAGCAAATTGCTCAACCCCGTGTTTTTTGCTGGATAATTCGAGCAACAGACGTCAAGTTTCACAAAGAAAGTAGTTTTAAGAAAATTCAGGAAGTTCTACAGTGGTCCAGAGTGGTCCTTGTACATATGTAGGGCAATGTAAAATTAACTGTGTTGTGAGACGTTACATGTACATGATGGAAATTTGATGGGCAATTGTGTGTTCTCGATAACTCAGTTGGTAGAGCGCTAGCCGTGTAAGCTGGAGACCCTGGGTTCGGGTAGGCTTATGGGTCCAGCGCTCTACCAACTGAGCTATCGAGGAAACGTGGTTGGCTGTCTGATTTCTCACCATTTATCTGTATCTGGTCAAAATAAAGATAATGCCTGTTTCACCAGTTTGGATTGAATTGCTGCATGCCGTACCAATTCAAATTATATCTCTTGTTTAAAAAATCATGATCATTGTCCGTAACTTTTAGCTTATATAACACAAAATAATATCGTTGATAAACATCACACACCTACCAGTATTGAATATCTACTACGTAGAAACTATAATGTTTAATGGCTATAGTAGTAGTAAATTCAGATGGTATATATTTCAGACAAAATCCGTTTTGAAACAGATAAAGTACCAAGTTCCAATATTATAGGATCTCTTGTGGGTTTTTGTTAAAGGGACACTGTCCGTAAGTAAGCAGATAATGAGCATAACCAAATAACTGTCGGACTTTTATTCAGTGAAATGTATGCATGAAAACATGAGCATAGACCCTAAGAAGTCTGTAGTACATGTAATACATTCGTGAGTAGTTTTTTAGCTCGACTGATCAGAGATCAGCAGAGCTTATGCCGTGGTGCGGCGTCCGTCGTCCGTCTGTCCGTAAACTTTTTTTTGTAGCGACTACTCCTCTGAAACTACTGAATGGATATTCATGAAACTTTACAGAAATGTTACCCATGAAGTCTAGTTGATCCTAGCAAAAATTCATGTTGATGTGAAATCCAAGATGGCCGCCAAATCTAAAAATAGGTTTTTAAAAAACAAGTTTGTAGCGACTACTTCTTGAAAACTCTAAATGATATTGATATGGGACTTTTTCTAAAATGATCAGCATGACATGATGTTGGTCCTTGTCAAAAATCGTTTTGATTCGACGTTAAACATGGCTGCCAGCGGCCATCTTTGTTTACATAGAGTTATATAGTAAAACCTTGTAGCGACTACTCCTGAAACTATTTGGCGGATTTTCATGGAACTTTACAGGAATGTTGCTCTGAATGTCTAATTGATCCCAGCAAAATTTCAGATAAAAATAGATTTTTAAAAAATAAGTTTGTAGCGACTACTTCTTGAAAACTATAAGTGATATTGATATGGAACCTCACACGAATGTTGCTCTTGATGTCTAATTGATCCTTGCAAAATTTCAGGTCGGCCAGAAATTCAAGATGGCCGCCACGGCTAAAAATAAATTTTCAAAAAAAACGTTTGTAGCGACTACTTCCTGAAATCAAAGTCAATCAGTAGAGCTTCAAGGTCATTGACCACTTGTTTTAAAATTATAATTTGTAAATAAAGTGGGACCAACAAGATTTACCTTTTCTGATCACGTGACTTCCATTAGCACATTAGGTTTTCACCATAGTATGTATTGCTTAATATGTATAGCCCGCTTAGCATATTTAAGCAACACCGTATTGCCTTATGGATGCCTAATAGACTTTTGCAACTTTTAAATCAACATTCAAAATTATGTAAGCGTGTTTAATAAATTTGGTTCTCCATATATGTTAGATCATCTATACAAGCTCTGTTTGCTTCTGAATTGAATTGGTGTTTTAAGGTGCACCAACACAAGAAAGGTTATATGGCGCCGAACAGGGATGAACTGGCATCAGGCTCATCCTACAATTACATCAAGATACAATATTCGAACCTGCAGAGTTGCAAATTATTTTGTAGACACTCCATTTACGATGGAGCCATGTTTCGACATTTGCATATGCAGTGTCGTGAAGAAAACCTTGAATGAGCATGATAAAAAAATGCACAGAAAGGTGGGTCCTACCCCTCTGCCTCTAGCAGGATCTACAGTGGTTGCTAAGGATCTATTTTGCTGTTTAAATTTTTAGTTAAAATAAATAGCATTAGTTCTAATTTACATGAATTTATTTAGGGCAGTATATGACTTGATTCTAATTGTGGAATTGTTGAAGTATCAATGAAATTAATACCGTTATTATGAATTAATTTCTAATAAAATTATATGGAAGAAAAAAGTGATCCTTTGCAAATTTTGATTAGTATATCTGCTGTCGACCTTTTATATAAATATGTATGTTTTTAATCCTCATGGGTTTTATGACCTTTTGGAATTTTGCTGAATGAATGAAAGATTAAATATGCAACCGTGGAAACGAGGCTTCATCATAAATGGAGTGTCTACTAAAGAATTTGCAGCACCTCTGCATGTTAGAAGCTTCTAGGCCCATTCCCCATATTTTATCTTGATGTAAATGGAGGATGAGCCTGGCATGTTCATTCCTGTTTCACGCAATATAACATTTCTTGTGTTGGTGAATTCCTTTATGGTTCCTGGGCAAGAATAGGGCCACAGTTTATCCAGGCAGAGGTAAAATCCCTCTGAATGCATGTGTAGTCCTTTTTATAATGTTAAAGGTCTACATCATCCCTTTATTGTTTCAGGTGCTACTTAAGTGGTGGCTGAAAACTATGATCACGGGTCCAGCAAAAAAATAGGAGTGCTTACACCAAATTTTGCAGCAACTCTCAGATCTGAAGGATCTAAACCCGTTTTGTACACTTTTTTTATCTTGCTTTAAAGGAGGGTGGGCATGAAATGATCACACCTGTTGGTGCTATATAACCCTTTTAGAGTTGGTGTGCTGTAAACATCAAGTCACTCAACGTGCTAGTGCGCAGTAAACCACAATTTATTCAATCTATTATGCCAGTATTCTGGAATATATATTATATATATATATATATATAACAAAAATGGATTTGATGTGCATTTTAATATTGATTGGTATAAATAAAGAACATTAGAGAAGAAAACAATTGTTTTAGTCTTTCTGTATTTCAAACTGTTGTCAAGGGCTATATTGGCAAGGCGTGTATACTGAAAGTATGTGCCCATATGCTTGAAACCTCTCTCACTGCTTCGACTTTTGAGAAAGTGTTGATTATTTGGAATGGGGGAGGTATAAAGTAAATGTACTTGTTTTATCCAGGAAAAAGTGGTAGGGGTGTCTCCACCACTACTCAACTATTATAATCGGTCACCCAGGTTTTCTGAAAAAACATGAATACTAAAAACTGAAAATCACCAAAACATTAAATCAAGTTTTTATTAAGTTTATCAACAAGGGTATAGTCCAATCAAGGCAGATTAAGTTTTATAAATCGCTAGCGATATTTGTTAAACGACGCCAGTTAAAATTTCAAATGAAAATATGAATTATTAAAAAATATATATAATTCGTTGAAAAGTGACCGATTTTAAAAGTTGAATAATGTATAATAATCTAAAACGTAATGAAAATGACGTAAAACAACATTCAATAAACTAACCATATTTGTATGCACCGCCACGAAATTAGGCTTCCCTTATCCGTCAGTACGAAACGTTTACATGTCGAGTCCTTTTTTATTAGACTTTTTCGAAAAAGAAAAACTATTTTCATCACTTGATTGTCATTGTCGTCTGCGTCACTTGATTAAAGTTGTATCTCTGAAACTTCACACACCTGCATTCGGCATCAACAGACACCACATAGCCAGTTTCTGTAACTCCTGCATTAACAGAATTATAGCCCCTGTTATACATAAAAAACTTGGTTCAAGTTTGTATGTGAATGCAGCTAGTATCTCGGAAACTACTTTATATAATGGATTATATATGTATATAATGCACCAAACAAAAATGCATATGTTCCGAACATAAAGACATATGCACTGAACTTAAAGGCATATGCACAGATTTTTTGTCAAGTCCTTTTTGTTTTGCTAGGCTTTTTCGAAGAAGAAAAGCTATTTTCATCTTGATTTTCGTTGTCTGCGTCACTTGATTAAAGTTGTATCTCTGAAACTTCACACACCTGCATTCAGCATCATCAGACACCACAGTGTCAGTTTCTATAACTCCTGCATTTAACAGAACTATGGCCCCTGTTATACTTAGAAAACTTAGTTCAAATTTGTATGTGAATGCGGCTAGTATCTCAGTAACTACTTTATATAATGGCTTATGCACCGAACAATTCATATGGCATATGCACCGAACAAAAATGCATATGTACCGAACATAAAGACATGCACCGAACTGAATGGCATATGCACCGAACATAAAGGCATAATTATGTACTGAAGGCATATGTACCGAATGTAAAGGCATAGGCGACAAACATAAAGACAAATGCTCATCCTAAGACAGTCATGGCGTTCCATATTTCAGAATCCACACGTTTACATCTATGATATCTTTCTTAAAAGTTAATTTTGTTAAAATTAAATATGGATTAAATTAAAGGGACACGTGGCAATTATTTTTAGCTTCTCGGGTGTATTAATCCTAAATCGTTTTGACATTGTACTAAACTTTCATATAATTAAAAAGAAATTTCTCTTTGTTTAAATGTATTCTTGTGGCAGTATAATGATCAATAGTTGGAAGTTCCTTTAAAGGGACATGAGCAATCTTGATTTTTTTTTTAAACTCACAGTGTCACATTAGATTTTAATATATTGTTTTGCATATTGATAAAACTTTTTAAAAAATCACTAATTGTGTGCAAAAATGATACTGGATAATTAAATTGTAAGTTCAATTTTAATGCATGATAAAAACTTCAAGATTGCTGTTTGTCCCTAAGTTAATAGTATCAGATTGTGTTTTTTTTATAGGCTGAATGTTTCAGTAACCTGGTTTGTAGCTATAACAGATGACCGTGAACAATTGTAACAAACGAAAAATGACTACGTCAAAAATTATAATAATAAAGACGTTATAATAAAGACTACTTGAAACTACTCGACATTCCATGAGTGTTCAAATTTGTGATGATATATGAGAGGCCGATTATTTTTTCACGAGTAATTTAGACCGAAATGTTGGCTAATATCTTGTCTTAATAAACTTGTCATTTGGTGAATGGAGCTGCAACACAAACGAAAAATCCTTTAATTTTTTTAGATAAAGTACGTTTTCTCAAAATATAAAACGCGTAAAGACGCAAGCTGATATATCCAGTCGTCTATGCGTGGTTGCCCTTAATTAGAACTGCTAATATTTTAATATCTAATTAGATATTTAACAATACGTTAAAGATTTTTTATTATTTCAATACAGTCGAGTACACATAACTTTATACTGCTCCTTTAAATTGTTAATTTCTGTTCTTGATCTCGACAAAGTCGCGGTAAACGCGCAAGATCAAAAGGTCTTTGTGTTACGACATACAATCGCGGTGATCGCCTGTTTTCAGACGCCGCACGGCAACATCAAAAGACCGCGGCATTTTTAATCCCACAAAAAATACCAGTAGACATGGTTTTTATAGGGTTGGTACATGTGCATAAACAGTAATCAACATTGTGGTAACTTTGATACAATTCCATTTCGTTTATCGTAAATGTGCCCGAACAATGTGGATATTACAGATTGAGAATGGTGTGTAAGTACATGACAGTTTGGTGGTGACATGAAAACGAGGATCATCTGGGTCCTGACAAATTCACGAATTTGATAGAATTTATCTAAACAAGGATATCACATTTTCACTCGTGCCAATTACGACGGGCAGATAATTTATATAGACTCAATTCACGCCTCTCTTACTGTAATTGATTGTTACGTGCGCATTTTTTTCTGTGCAATATTACAATCTTTAAACAAATCATGTATTTCAATAAATACGACAATAATTGTTAAAGGAAATACGAAGACAATTATCGATCCGTCTCATAAAATCACAGAGTCGAGTAAACTCCATTGAAAATAGTCCGTCACGATAAGCGCTAAGCTCCGCCCACAAATTACCTATATCGATTAAGTACGATAAGTACGATAAGCTCCGCCTTCGGCGCATCTGTCCTCGCTTAATGGAATTAAGACCGGACCACGTAATGCAAAACATTATTTCCCATGTTCATTCCGTGACACACGTGGCAACATGCGCAGTATTAACATCTACACGAAAGGACCCTGAAACAACTTTTCCCGTTTTAGACCTATACTTTTACATGCATTAGCACAAAACTAAACTTATTAAACGGCCCTTCCGGACGCCCTCTAGCGGCCACTTAAAATTGCACGCTTTTCACACTGTACACCAATACACACTCTACACCAATACAAACTGTACACCAATATACACTGTACACCAATTCACACTGTACACCAATACACACTGTACACCAATAACCACTGTACACCAATTCACACTCTACACCAATACACACTCTGCACCAATACACAATGTACACCAATTCACAATGTACACCAATATACACTGTACAACACACTGTATACCAATACACAATGTACACCAATACTCACTGTACACCAATGCACACTATACACCAATTCACATTGAACACCAATACTCACTGTACACCAATTCACTACCAATACACACTGTACACCAATGCACACTGTACACCAATGCACACTGTACACCAATACACACTGCAATACACACTGTACACCAATGCACACTCTACACCAATTCACACTGTACACCAATTCACACTGTACACCAATGCACACTGTACATCAATTCACACTGTACACCAATACACACTGTACACCAATACTCAATGTACGCCCCACACCATATCTGAAACACTCATATGCCACTGTAAATATTACTGATTTCATTATGGTAAAATACTACACATTTGGCAATACGAAAGATCAAAGTAAATATAAACATACATTTATATATCGACTGACATTATGAATCTATTTGTAAGAGTAGGGCAGGTTCCCGTATTTCTATGTAGCCTTCCCATCTCTTTGGGGAGCTTTAAATAAAGTCAGTGTTTTTTTACACTCACTTATTTATGTATGTGAGATAAAGTATTTTAAACAGATATATGTCAAACAAACTGATACAACCCTGGTAAGCCTTTAGCCAGACAAACATTTTCTTCTTTATTGTACGAAACTATAACAGGAAGTTTTTTAGGGCTATCAATTTCTCACTTCAGCTTTGTTTCAAAATAGTTCTCTATGCGGCGGGCATACCACCAGGGATTAGAAATCACTGATGACACTAGGTAATATAGGGATATAATTGTGTAGTGGTAGACCTGTTGCTCCTAGTAATGGGAATTAGTCAATTTGTCTGAGTGTCTGAGCCTATATACTTATACTACAACACTAATCTTTTCTCTATCCTTGTTCTTCTTGGCACAGGCATTCTTCTCTCTGTCCTTCTAGGGCTGTACTATATACTTATATTATAATACTGTCTATTCTTCTTTTTATCCTTCTATACTATATATATAATATATAATAATAATGACTGTCTGTGCTTCAAGGCTATTCTATCGGTGTAAATGGGTATAGCATAGGAGGATAGAGAGAAGAACAGATCTTGTTACAATATATGTTTATAGTAGAGGACTTTACTGTATATTTATACTATACTACTATCTCTTCTCTCTATCCTTCAGGGCTATACTATTGTTATGACAGCCTATGCACAGTAAATATGATGCGACAAATCTCTTTGAAATCGCCGACAAATGTTTGCGAAATTGTGCATCAATAGAGTCATGCAATTATACGCGCGCATGCAGACATAAAAACACGTTTGTTATTAGGTTATTATTAGGTTGTTATTAGGTCTGTCACAATAGGACGGTGCCGTGCAATACATCCATTATGTGGTCCGAGTATTAACTTTCATACCCCATCCAACCCCTTCTTCAAGAAGCAAAAATGGGGTTGGCTGGGGTATGAAATAAAAATCTTAATATCGGCTTAAAATGTTTGCATATTGTAAAATTAAAACATTTAATAGGTAATTTTAAACAGGTTATTGCATTTTTCCAGTAAACATTTTTTAAAAATGTTTTATTGTCGAAATATCCGTTATAAAATCTTGGTTATTATATAAGATTTCTCATCGCTTAATGGATTTAAGGCAGGACCACTAATGGAAGAACTATCATAGACCAGCGTTTTTATATACAAAATAAAAACGCATAGTAGACGGACTGTCGAAAATTACGTTGCATGATTGTTTATGTTTTGGTAGTTTAGATGATCGCTTTTTGTAAGCCGTATTTTGATTGGCCAATATATAGCAGGTGCGCAAAATCAGGAGATTTTAGATGCAAAAAAAGAAAAAGCATAGATTTCGTATTGATACAGCAGAGGTTAGAATATTACGTAGTAATTTATAACCGATGCAAAGGAGAGTTGGACGACAGTCAACCACAAACACACCCAGAAACAAAGAACGACTTTAAAGATGAATAAAAGGCAGCATAAGACATCACAAACACAAAATGGTTGACAACAGGGCTACCGCCTTGGAATAGTCAGTGTCAAAAAAGCCGCTGGGGGTTTAAACCAGGTTTTTGGAAAACATTTCATTCGCATACTAAGGACGTTTATCATGATAAGGCCACACTGACCTTTACCTTTGAACTACTAACCCCAACATACATAGGGGTCATTTTTTTAACATGGTTACTGTTTCTGTAAAGTTTCAAGAGTGTATGTCTAATAGTGACACAATACAGTGGTGGAGTGTTTCTCAGAATTGGGTCATTGTCAGGTTAGTTTGACGTTGATGACGTTGATCGCTACTGACCTTTAAAGCAATAGTCGCTCGAAATTGATACACGGCAATATACCAATGAAGTTTCATAGGGAATTCATATTTCCTACTTCATGGTAATCTTGACCTTTGATCCTAAAAAAAGGGAGTCATCCTCTCACCAAGAGCAATGCAGTTTAAGGAGTGTGGGTATCATGTTTTGAAGTTATCGCACACAATGGATATCATATCGGTGTTCAACTTTGACCTACCAATACCAAAACACATTTCCTAATCTCCTCAAATGCAATGCACCTATGAAGTTTTATGTGTGTGTGTGTGTGTGCGCGCGTGCGTGCATGCGTGCCTGTGTGTGTGTGTATGGTTGTCGGTTTTGTTTGTCTTTTAGTGTCTGGTTAGTATATCATGATATTTATAGTCTACGGCCTGGTATTCCAGTGTGGCAGCACTATGAAATCAAGCCTTTCTACGTTTTATCTTTTGGTGGAAATATAATAGGTCTGTTCTTTTGCAGAAATATTGACGTGTGTATTATTTTCTTGCGAATTTTGCGTAGTTATATATAGTTATGTATATAGCTTTTAAAGTAAAATTAAATGAGAAAAATAGTCCCATAGTAACCACAGCACCTAAATGCAATGACACCGTAGGAACGTGCTGTACCACTAACTAAGAGCAAATTAAATCAAAGGACAATACACAACACAACGAGTGTTGAAGACATGATTTACCGACTTGGAACGGTCAGTAGGCAATACGGCCTAGAGGTTGGCTGAAATCTATTCATTGTGTACACAACCTCGCCATTAACTTGTGGTTAGTGCCCAAATTGACAAGGCGGTATATTTAAAGGTGTATCCCATCAATATGGATATCTGTAACACATCTGGAAAAACTACCAAATGATACATTTATTAATTCGTAATATAAGATATATAAAATTCCGTAATTGTACTGAACAACTACAGCAGATGCAGTCAATTACAAATCCAATCTAGTGTAAATAAAAAAAAATGAGGGACGAAAGCTCGTGTACCTGCCTCTCCTTTCAAGTTTTAAGAAGGTGCAATTATAGAGTCCCACGACGTTGTCCGGTCATCACACAAGATACATATTGATATAAAAATCGACAGTCAGCCACAAACACACACAGAGACAAAGAACACATTTAAAGATGAATAAAAGGCCAAATAAGATATCACAAACACGAAAGGGTTGACAAAAGGGCTACCGCCTTGGAACGGTCAGTGGCATAAAAGTCCGCTGGGGGTTTAAACCAGGTTTTAAGGTGTACCAAATCTCACACTTACCATACCGTCAACCCAATAAAACAGAACAGTGTAAATAAAGAAATGCCCACCATGACCTACTATCTAACCAACAAGGCAGTATTAATAGGCAATATAAGCAAAACACAAAGACAACACTAGCCTAGAAAACCACAAAGTAGGTACTCAATGACTTGGCAGAAGCCAGAGCAATAAGAGAATAAATCATTGAGGGCACGACAAGACAAGACCGAAGACAAAAATCAAACGTCACCGTCCTTTTGGGTATTAGGTAGACGTCATCATAGGGTCCACAGCCTGTCCGGTCATCGCACAATCAAAGAGGAAAGCATAGTGGCGAACTATAAATGGATCAAAGGTGAAGCACAGTGACGGACTGTGGAGTGGTAAAATACTAAGCATGACGATCGTTGCTTTGGTTACTAAAGGGTTGCATCCTCTTCTGACGAATGTCCTAACTAATTTTATCAAGTGGAGAGGGAGCCCATTAGGCACCTTTTATTTCCGAAATTATTAAATCACATCTCCATAATAGAAATTTGAGAACGATATACATTGTTTGTGGTAACGAATACCTTGTTGAAGGAGTTTACTTATATTAACTTGGTGTCAATTATTGAAGTCCTTAACATCGTTACAAGCTCTGTTAAATGAATGAGAAATCTATTAAAACGAATGAGCTTGGAGATAAACCTGTATGATGTAGAATGAACGAGGTGCATCCCCATGAAAAGGTGGATAGCGTGACATCGAGAGAAAATGATTGAGGAATGCTGTTCTGGTATCCGAACTGTGTTGGCTAAACAATATATCATGCAACTATTTCGAAGACTTTTTTTTATGGAAATAATACTGAACCTAATTATATCTCCTAATAACCAAATATAATCGCTAATTATACGAGATTTTCAGATTTCTTTCTTTTTCTCAAATAACTTTTTTAAAAACACCAGTTTGCTCTTATTTTTACGTCTTATCATAAGCATTAAATATAATCGCGAATTGCACGACGTATTACGATAAGAACTTCAAACATCACTTCCGCTTTATACTTTATACTTTCTATTTCCTCACTTCCGGCATCGTTAACTTCGTATTTATCATGTTGATTTAGGACAATTTTCTCCTTTAATTTAAATATACAAGATATTTGATTAGTCAGAACTAGTCATGGATATGACGTTCTCAATTTACAGCCTTTAAAATAAGCAATATGTCGACAGGACAAATTCAAAATATTTTTATTGCGCTAAAACGTGATCTAGTTACAGTGGGGCAGATTGGTGAATAAATTGTGCATTGTTTGACAAAAGCTCTGGTTAACTGGCATAGCAATCGGTTGCGATAGAAGAGAAACTAAAAACACGTTCAATAAAACAGAGATGAAGATCTGCCTTGTATCTGACAACGAAACTCTGAGACTGATCTCGATCATTTCACTACGATGATACGATACAATGCGTGTGTTGCATGTGGCATGTTCCAAACAATTGCTATATACAGCAGACACAGACGTTGTAGTACATGTTATAGCAATGGTACAGTAAATACAGTTAAATGAGCTATGGGTTAGTTTTATGAGCTAGGAATCACTTTAGGTTCTTCGTTGCACACTGTATTGCCTATTCATTAGTTCATATAAAACAAGACGAATAGTTGCTTTTTACACTTACTAGATGTAATGAAATATCTTCATTTGCTGAAAAGGGTAAAACCTGTGCATGGAAAATCTGGAAATACTATGTTGAGGTTGCACAAGCTTTCCAATTCCAAAAGTTGTGCTTGTTGGAAAATGTATGACAAGAGGAAGTGCATGTTCGACAAGAGGAAGTGCATGTTGATGTCGCAAAGAATTGTTGACATTCAATGGTTCCAAGATACAACAAGTCCATGTCACCAATTGATGTAGCTCCTTTCAAGCACACCTGCCGAGATGTTTAATATGTTGTAATTATATATTGTTGGAGACATGTCCTTTAGGTCCACCTGTGAAATGCCTACATCCGATGACTGCGGTTGGAAGAGGATATGTTTAGGCCATTCTCGATAACACTACCACAGGCATCAGCGTTTGCAATGGACTTATTAAAGAGACAAGTGTGTTGCAAACGAAGTGTCAAAGCAGGAATGATTTATACAGTCTTTTGAAAATGGGACGCTGGGTACTGTGACTGTGATTATGAAAAATTATACCATTCTGATCATAGATAGTAAGATTAGATTAAATTTAATGTTAGCTCTCATATTGAAAATGTTTTATAAATGATATGACTTATTACAGTTGAGTTTGTATATTTAACAAACTTCTTTTGATTTTGTTTTCTGATAGTGTCTTGTTAATATTGTTTCTTAAATTAATAAATGTTATTTAAGGTCGTAATTAAATCTAATTTCAATAAATCGGAGATGAAAAAAATATTGTTTAAGTATCCTTTCCGATATTTTTTCTCCAAGCGTTTAGAAGACTCGGCTAGCTTGATTTTTTTATAACATGCGGCGTCCCGTTAGTTTTGCTACTTCATATGCATGTTTTAATAATTATGTAAATAGTTCATAGCAAATTAGTTTTACATATTGCTCATTGGGGAATATATTGCACCAATAATATATTAAAACTTGTAATAGAATAACCACAAGCAATTAAAAAATTCTGCATTGTATTTAAGTATATGCAGGAAGTTTTAAAGTCAAATTGATATTGGATTAATCAATTTGGATGCTTGATAAATAATTCAAGATTGTTGTGTATACCTTTAATAGTGTTTTACCAAGTCACTGGATGTATACTTACGAGATATTTTATACTAAAAGCCGCTAATAAAGATGAGACTGAAACTTAAACACACTTTAGAGGCTAAGGCTAAAGACAACTAAGACAAACTAGTCTCAGAGTTGGCATAGTATGTATACATGTGTAAAATCCCTAACCCCTGAAGTATAGGGGTGTATCTAACAACTATTTATTGAAGTATAGAGATACACATAAATATATCAAGACAACACCTTTGTAAAACACATCAACATTTTGATCGCTTTCTAAAAATCAAAAACAAAAAAACACAAAAAAAACGTTTTTGGCGGCCATTTTGAAAATGGCAGCCATTTTGAAGATAAAAAATGACCCAAATTATATTGCATATTTTATTGTCTATAAATGTCCTGAATTTAGTGTATTTACAATAACAAGTTTTGATGAAACCAATTATTTATGGGCTTCATTAATTTTTTATGGAATATTTGGCGGCCATTTTAAAAATGGCGGCTATTTATCAAAATCTGAGGTGGGTCCATAGCCAGAAATGTTTAGTAGAGTATTGTCTAGCTACGTGTCAAGTTTGGTGCTTTTGTCACAAAATGCACAATTTTACCAATATATGTCACCAATCAGCCCCACTATTATGGCCGTTTTATTTCTAGGTGGCTTGAATAATAATGTATGCCTTTATACTAAGTATGTAATCCTATTCACGACAATGTGAAACCTACGAAAGTGATCAATAATAAATGCCTCCTTTTCCCTTTCTATTTTTAATATTCAATATTTAAAGCTATTTTCAAATTGTAGTTTGTTAATGCAATATAAAACAGTGTGAGCTATGATTATCTACCTGCCAAGCTTAACTTGAATAAGGACTAACATATATGCACATTGCAGTGATACGCATATTTAATAATGTATTCTTAAGAATGTCCTAAGTTCTGATTGGCTGAGTAATTTAAATGTGTGACGTGTACATATGTATATATCGTCGAAATTTAACAAGGTTCAAATAAAATACTCACTCAGATTGGATGATACATAAATAGAGGATATTTGTTGTTTTGGAGCGATTAACAGATTTTATTTCATCGAGAAGCGTGAAAACTTTATATGTTCACGAATGCGAAGCATGAGTGAACATATTTAAGTTTAATCACTTCGAGACTTCGGACCAGATACATGAAATTTGGGATCATTTGTTGCATCTCAGGTGACTGCTGTTATTTTGATATGTAGTATGTCAATGAAATGCAGCTGGTGTAACGACGTCATACAAACACTATTAGATAACTAGGATACTTGACATATTCACCGAACCGTTAGGCGAGGGAGAATATACGTTTCAGGCAGGGAATGTGTGCCCATGTTCCCTGTTAATAATTTGGCATACTTCAAAGTTTTTACCATTTATTTAAGAAAAAAAACCAGCGAAAATGTATTGCGCCAATTTCCCCCTAACGTGCCTCTGTTTACTTTCGTGACGTCATCGCTCTATGATTTATTGATTTATTGGCCATTGAAATCCCGAGAATTTTCTTTGTAGTATGGCAAAGCTCCTCCAACAATAATAAATGTTGCTTTAAGCCGGCTTTTTTTTTAGTTATATGATAAATAGAATCTTTACATTCATGCCTATTTGATTAATATTGAATTTATTAAAATCGATGGATAAAATTAATATGACACTCGGCTCAGCCTTGCATCATACAGTTTTATCCACTCGTTTAATAAATTCAGTATTAAACAGGCACTGATCCTCCATGTACATTTTAAAGGGACACATGGCAATCTTGAGTTTTATATCAGGCATTAAAATGAGTACAGCGAATTATTAATCCTGTATCATTTTGACTTTAAAACTGCTTGCATATAAATAAAAAATAAAAAAAGAGAATTCTATTTCCTTCATTATTCTACACTTTTTTTAAATATATTATTGGTGCAAAATATTATCAAAAGTCTGTAACATGTAAATACAATCGGCTTTGAACTATTCTAACAATTAATTTGAATGATTGAACAAATTCAAGTTCAGAGAAAAACTAACGGGACTCCGTGAGTTTTTAAACAAATCAAGATTGACGTGTGTTCCTTTAATCTGAGTCTGACAACAAAGTTACATGATGTACTAATTAAATTTGGTTGTCGGGACCCTGAAAACATGTATTTTTCTTGAATATAATGTTGATTCTTTTCTCGAAATGTTTTTAACAAAATAAGTCATGTACTGTATAATATATAGATATAGGAATACAGATGTAACAACCGACCCTATCGTTTGCTGTCTCGAACTCCGCCCTGGCTCATCTCGGGGTTCATTTTAAAGTCGGTCGACATAAGTCATGGCAATCCAGAATGGCTGTCATTGACAAGTCAACAACTACCATCCTAAACCACCATAACTTTCCTAAAATGGGTTCGGCGTGTCAATAATGTACACGTCTTTTATATTTAAATACATCTCAAAACTCAACACATATATTGGAGTTTTAGTGAACACCAAAACAGAAGTATCCAAATAACATTTATTCATACTGAGAAAACATCATTATGATTACTAAGTTTCAATATATATAATGCATGACGACACGTATAATCAGATCCATGGACATAAGCTATAAATAAGAAAGTCGTAACAAAAACTATAAGCAACTATGTTTTAGATTAATGTAATGTAGAGTCATTAGACCTATCCACTTTTAAATAAGACATCCACAATATATAATAGATACAATTTTCTACCCAATCTGTTCATCAACAGTCGAAAACTAGCAATAAACCCAAGTACATACATGTATATAAAACTACAATGTGACCCCAGCTTATGGCGTAAGTCTATGCAAGCGTTTCAGTTATCCGTTCCAGTTGAACAAATTATTAAACCCTCGACATAATTTTAACACCACTTGGTGGTACACATCTATAAATCGGATAATATCAGGGAATCATGCATTCGTCTGACTATTCGCCCCAAATAGGCACATTTACGACAGCATGCCAATAATTATGACTTATCGTGAAATAACAACACAGCTTTTGCTAGTCTACACCAGTAGGAACGCCACGGACCTATAACATATCAGTTCTGTTCGCATTTTAACTCCGCGAACATGGACTATTTCTTTGTATTTTACGGACTATTTTACGAATTTTCAACTAAAACAGACGCCATTTTTTTACACCCGAAATTGGGCGCGCTACGTCGGCGAGCACAACGGGTACCTATGGAGTCTAACAACACGCGTACAGTGTTTCATACAGTAGATTATGTAAAAACTAATACCTTACCGGACGAAATAACGTCCCATTATGTGTCAACACGATGCAGTGTTGGTGACTGACAGGTCACCGTGACATAACTTTACACGTGAAATTGACATGTTGTTGCAAGTTGGATTTGGGATTATTGTCTGCTGTTGGAGGTCCATGATCAAGGTATTTGTTTTGTCATTAAAATGTGTTTGTTAATAAACAGTACACACCCCTTTTAGATCTTGCATATTTAGACATTGGCCAAATACAGTGCCTAAAAAAGTAGTGTATAGTGTATAATAGAAAGTTCATAATCACTATAAGTGTTTTTCGTGTACTCCGATCTTTCCAGTAACTGGATGTACTGTAAACTGTAGAACGTTTCGTGGAATAAAACAATTGCTAGTAGAAATGCTATCAATGTCCCCCGCACCCCGCCCCCACCCAAGTACGGTAGATGGGGGTGTGGGGGTAGATGGAGCTTGCATACCGAAAACAAGGAGGGGGTAAGAAAACTAGAAACCCCCTCCACCCCCACCCCTCAGATGCATGAATGTAAATAGTTAGCGTTGTCTCTATATCGTTAGCGTTATCCCCATTTTCTCGCACATTCGTGAATACATAACCCGATACAACTACCATTGACACAATGTAATCTGCCATAGACATTTGACTGAAATCGGTCAGATTCATATTTATGTACAGTAAAGTTTTGAGGCAAGGAAGTGATTTTGAATTTACATTTATTTACATTCTGTTGCGAAAAAAACAACGCAATTTCGAGAAAGTACATTTCACTTAAAAGCCTTTAAGGCGGTGTAGCTACTACGCTTGCCTCCAGTGTGTCTCAAAAGAAATGACTATTCCATGGGCTGGAAATATGCTGTGAAAGTGGAACAATGTTTTTAATGGATCTCCAGTTGGGCTACATTATATTTTACATGTATAATGAATGATGAGAGATGTTTTTATTACATTAACAGTGTTATTGAGCACAAGTAGTATTCATGCTTTATTCAATTTAGTTATTTTATCTTTTCTTTTTTAAATATGTTACATTATGTATAACAAATGATAAACTATGTCTGTTTGATCATTGACATTGGATTGATGTTGTTTTCAGAGAGGTCTCAAATGTGAATCGTGCCCTTGAGCAGCTCTAAGTGAATTGATACTGACGACTTCAGAATGTCAAGCCGTATTAAATGCCATTGGATCATATGGAGATAGAGCCTTTTTAAAAATTGTTTGCACTTGTGTAGTTCTTAAAATGGAGCTTGTGTTATGCTTGCACGGTGCTGTTCAAAGTTAGAGTAAAAATATTTCAGTGATAGTGCAGCGTGATTGTCATATGAGCTCGTGTAAACTACATGTACTGGATACATGCTAAAACAAGTTGTGTTAAAGGGACACTAGGCAGTCTTTATTTGTTTAAAACTTCTGGAGTTCGGTTAATTTTTTCTGCATAGTTTGTGCATCATTAATATTATTTATTAGAATAGTTCAGAAGAAATTGTTTTACACATTACTTACTGTTGATAATAGTGCACCTATAATAATTTATTTAACTTTTAATGCAAGCAGGTTTAAATTTAACATGTTACCAGGTTAATAAATGGAGATGCTAATGTTAAAGCTTGATAAATACTTCAAGATTGCCGTGTGTCCCTTTAACATCATCTAATTGGTCTATGTGCTGGGTCCTCAATTTATTAAAGGGACACAGAGCAAATTGCCAATCTTGTGTCTGTTTTACACATTTTCACATCAGAACAGACCACACATCTACAAAAGTGTCTTCTCAACTGCCCTATTTAATCATGTTTTATTTCTAAAACTAGCGGCATCACCAGGTTTTGAGAGAGAAAATAAATAGTTGTATATTAATGTTTTCTCCCCATGTAAAATGACCTTACTAAGTCATTAAAGTAAAATATCCTATGAACAAAACGTGTAAAATTTAACAATTTTAGATTTTTGGCCATACTTGTATGTTATTCCCCTTCTAGTAAAAATGGCTTATAGAACATTGCACCCTCTGTCAGATTTAACTTTCCTTATAATAGATTCTTGCTGTACTGTTGGGTGAAACATACATTAAAATGGTTCTATAATCATGTCAGTTCAATCATATACTCGTATGATACACAATATAATATGTATTGACCCTTTACTTGATGTGCCATTTACTCAGTTTTGGTCAAGGGACGTTTATAGCATATCGGCTTTGAATTCAGTGAATACGGATTCAATTCTTACTGGCGCCACTGGGTTACTTCGATGTGTCCTGCTAGCCTCGTTCGTCTGATGGGAACGTAAACCGGGTGGTCCTGTGTATCGGAGTCTGTCCTCCCTCCAAGCACGTTAAAGAACCATAGGTATCTAATCGGTAGTAAGCGTAGGGCAGGGTTCCTGGATGCCTATGTATCTTTCCTCCTCTCTTTCGGGCGGTTCGAAATAACCTAAACAACGTGTTGATGAGGCGTTAAACAATAATTAAATTTTAAACTGTCCCATTCCCCTAAATATGCCCTAGATCCCTCTCGCAACACCTGATTCAAATTGAATACTCTGCTCGACTTATATTAAATTCTATGTCTTTCTTTTCTTTCAGTCTGCACGTCATGTGGAAGAAGACTCCATGTACACCACTGGCCAGAGTCAATGCTGAAGTTTATGTTCGCTCAATTATTTGCTTAATAAAGTATACATATGAACTAAAATATTGTCTTTATAATTATGTCTTCCACCACAAAGTGGTAGGTGAGACAGATTATATTTGGCCTTTCCGTTCGTCTGTCACAAATCTTCTCTGCGCTCCTTGTTGGATTTTGACGAAACTTTGTACAAACTCTTTATTACTTTCTCTGAAGCTAATTTCATAAAACTTCATACTTTAAATGCCTTTGGTGAAATGATAATCCCTGTTTATTTTGAAGTCAGTAGTTGAATGGTCTGTTACCATGACCGGAAAATGAAAAGTATTGCCCACACAGTTTTTCCTCTTACCTAAAGCAAATTTCATGAAACTTCATTGTTGGACAGTGGAAAGAGGATGATCGTTTGATTTTTAGGTAAAAGGTCAAGTTCCCTGCAGACATCCACTATCCAAGGATAAGCATATGTTACAACACACATGTTATAATATTAATGGTATAATATATGAATATTTTCTTGCACAATGTTGAATCCAGTAAAACAAGTGGTTTTGTTCACCGATACTGTCGCCTGTGAACCAAACCACTTGTTGTTAAATTACAGGATTCAACAGTGTGTAAGACATATTCCGATCATCCATATTTTTTTTTTAATCATAAATTAAAAAATATATATATTAAAACAAACAAAACATGCTATTTGATGAAAACAGACGTATTCAAATTTTCAAAATAGCAATATTCGCAGAATATAGTAGATTTCAACTGCTGAAAACAAACATGTATTTTTTTTCCAGGAAATAATACTTCTATGAATATAGTATATATGTTCAGGGAAATGTTTAATATGTCTGTTTTCAAATACTACAAATCGTAACGCACCGCACATGTATTTTCAGTATTTACTTTCAATATAGTAGTGAGTATGACTGCGTTCTGGGACCATACAAATATAAAAGAATAATATATATAAATATATATATATATATAACTATATATGCCCTATAAATATAAACGACCCGCACTTTTTGGATTCACGCGTACAGTGTTTCACAACACCACAAATCTGGCAAGTGCTCCATTGACACAATGTCATGTCCACGTTTATGTTATGAAATCTTCGAGTCGACACATAATCATGTTTGTTACCGACAGTAGCATGTATGTTACTCGTCAGTCATTTATTTACTTGGTTAAAGGGACACATGCCAATCTTGCTTTCTTTAAAACTCGAGTCGCCCCCTCAGTTTTAAACGAACAGTTAAAAGAATATACTTCTTTCTGCCTGTTAAACTTATATTAGTTTATCGCTTTTTCTGATTTCGAAAATTAACTCTGCAACGTATGTTGCCGCCATCATGATTTCATTTTCCGATATACCGTTGCAACATTGTTTGTTAAAATAAATTGGCCACTCTGACATAAACCCAAAGCATGTATAGATAAAAAAATTAGTGTAAAATACATGAACACATACATTTTAAATACATGTGTTTACATAACGAAATTATTTAATTGTTTCTGTAGCCGGTCGTCTTTCCTTAATGAATATGAATGTTGCCGTCTTTGGGTCGGACGGTCCTGTTACTTAATTAGTACTTGTCTCCGTTTATTGAAATTCTACATATATACAGAGGAGAGATGTATCTATATGATTTTGTTATTATGCTCGCTTCTAAAATGACGAAATAAATCGATTTGAATAAAAGGCGCATTCTCAGCAGTACACAACGTATTGTGTGTACGGGTTGGAGTGGGGAAACCCACGGGGTTGGAGGGATACTACCGTAATGTTGCTCTCATAAATACTGTTAACATACTACATCAATAATATAACAACTACTGAACAATGCTGAAATCGATTTATCTTTATAAATGAATTCATAATTCCACAATTTTATTCCGTGCGAAGATCGATTTGGAACGTCGATTCGGCGTATTTAAACGATTACGGTGTACTTTGTTAATTTTCGGGGGAAAAAAGTACTTGCCTCCGATTTTTTTTATATTTTACATATCTACAGAGGAAAGATGTATTTACGCGTACATGCTTTTGTTTTTTTCTCTCGCTTCTAAAATGATGAAATAAATCAAATTTGATTAAAACTGCGCATTAGCAGCCTAATCAATACGGTATGGAGGGTGGTGGGGGTGGAATGAGGGGCGGGGCTGCAGGGATACTACCGTAATGGTGTCCTTGAGAAAAACGGTGAACATTCTACTCTAATAATTTATTAAATACAGAACAATGTTTAAATCAATATATCTCTTTAAAAGGATTTCACAATTTCATGGTTTTATATCCCGCTTGTACATTAACTTCGAAAGGCGATTGTTCATATTTTAGCGAACACGGTGTACTTTGTTAATTTTGGGGAAAAAAAAGTACTTTTTTCTGATTGACTTTAAATTTTGGGTTTTAATAGTAGACATGTCAATGAACACTTTCGTGAAAAAAAATTCATTCTCGCTGTTAAAACTTAATTTTTTTGCATTTTTTTCGGATTCAGAAAATTAGCACTGCAACATATATGTTCACACCTCATTTCCTTTCCCGACGTACCGTTACAATTTTGTTTGTTAAAACCTATTCTGAGCACTCCGGCATAAACCAAAAGCATGTATAGATCAGAAATTTAATCTGGAATGCATGGATACATACATTTGAAATATATGTATTAAAATAATGGAATTATTTCATTTATTGTGTACCCGGTCGCGTCTGTAAATGTATATGCATTATGCCGTCTTTGAGTCCGTGGGTCATGTTAGTTAATTTTGGGAAAAAAAAAGTACTTGTCTCCGATTTCATTAAAAATTTGCATATGGACAGAGGAAAGATTTATCTACGCGTACATGCATTTGTTTTTATTCTCGCTTCTAAAATGACAAAATAAATCGATTTTGATTTAAAAGCGCATTTTTGGCAATTTAAACCATAAAACAACCTAAATTCATCCCTTTGAAAAATACCTTTAACTATTAATGGGAATTACACGAAGTGTACACCAATTCTGTTCGACCAATGTAGTTTGTGAATATTATTACTTTAACAACGATCTGTGATGGTGTTTTGTTATAATCACAGTTTATAAATAAGAGGTGAAGAAATCTGACCAGTGACAATTTTCCCGATAATGTCATTTTGTTATCGATTTTATCACGTGACCTTGTTTGATAAATATTCATACGCCATAGGGCTGGCGTTCCTACTGCACTATCGCCATATAAAACTCAGCACTCTGAATCAAGGTAGAAAATAGATAGCCTACTATACATGACGAGGTCCATGATGAAATAAAGGTAACCTCGGAGGGTGATGTTTTAACATACTTTATGGTAGAATTCATAAGTTACATACATTCGAATATTTCCTGCAGAAATATGACACTTATGTCATAAACATTATCAGTGCGATATGAATCCGCATGTCTTACAATTAACGCAGGGTCATGGCTTCAAAGTGCTATATAGATATATGGTATCTGAAACACGCTACACATCACTGCATGTACCATTCTATGATCGGCCATATATGCCATATATGCAATGTCATTTTAGTTCAAATACAAAACATTTCTTTAATTATCCGCATGCATTATTCTATAATTTAGTTTCATACAATACATGCTCATGTTTATACTAAAATATCGATAAAATGGCAGTCATGCCCCACGTTGGGCGCCATTTGCAACAACCGACCCTATCGTTTGCTGTTTTGATAGTTATTTTTAAAGTTTTATGAAGACTCATAACATAAGGACATTCTAGGAATACTAGTTTAAATAACCTAGGACCTAGAACTCCACCCTGACTCATCTCGGGGTTCATTTTAAAGTCGGTCGACATAAATTATGGCAATCCACAATGGCTGCCATTGACAAGTCAACAACTACCATCCTGAACCACCATAACTCTCCTACTCTCCTAAATTCGGTTCGGCGAGTCAGTAATGTACACGTCTTTTAAATTTAAATACATCTCAAAACTCAACACATATATTGGACTTTTAGGGAACACCAAAACAGCAGTATCCAAATAACATTTATTCATACTGAGAAAACATCATTATGCTTAATAAGTTTCAATATATATAATGCATGACGACACGTATAATCAGATCCATTGACATTAGCTATAAATAAAAAAGTCGTTACAAAAGCTATAAGCAACTATGGTTTAGATTAATGTAATGTAGAGTCGTTAGACCTATCCACTTTTAAATAAGACATCCGCAATATATATAATAGATACAATTGTCTACCCAATCTGTTCATCAACAGTCGAAAACTAGCAATAAACAAAAGTACATACATGTATATAAAACTACAATGTGACCCCAGCTTATGGCGTAAGTCTATGCAAGTGTTTCAGTTATCCGTTCCAGTTGAACAAATTATTAAACCCTCGACATAATTTTATTACCACTTGGTGATCCACATCTATAAATCGGATAATATCAGGGAATCATGCATTCGTCTAACTATTCGCCCCAAATAGGCACATTTACGACAGCATGTCAATGATTATGAGTTATCGTGAAATAACAACACAACTTTTGCTAGTCTTCACTATCGCAATATAAAACTCAGCACTCTGAATCAAGGAAGAAAATAGATAGCCTACTATACATGACGAGGTCCATGATGAAATAAAGGTAACCTCGGAGGGTGATGTTTTAACATACTTTATGGTAGAATTCATAAGTTACATCCATTCGAATATTTCCTGCAGAAATATGACACTTATTTCATAAACAATATCAGTGCGATATGAATCCGCATATCTTACAATTAACGCAGGGTCATGGCTTCAAGGTGCTATATAGATATATGGTATCTGAAACACGCTACACATCACTGCATGTACCATTCTGTGATCGGCCATATAGGCCATATATGCAATGTCATTTTAGTTCAAATACAAAACATTTCTTTAATTATCCGTATGCATTATTCTATAATTTAGTTTCAAACAATACATGCTTATGTTTATACTAAATTATCGATAAAATGGCAGTCATACCTCACGTTGGTTTTCTCGAAAGTACAGGCCGACAGGATAGTTTAGAAGTAAAAAATACAACCAAATAAATTAAATATGGCCTAAATAATGAACTAGGTATCACAATAGAGATGTGGTCTTTCAATTTATAAAGTTTTCGAAAGGTTTAGTGTTAGAAATATAGCAGATGGCAATGCATTTTAGAGAGAGAGATTTTATGCGTTCTTACCCTAGGAAATCGTCACCGGAAGTGATGATAATTACAAAGCAGTAGACTGTGTTAAAATAAATTAGTCTATCGGACTGGTTATGAGTGAAAGTATAAGAAAATACCCAAATTATCTCCTAACCAAATTATCTCCTAACAAAAAATAAGTGAAAGCGTGGAGCGTCACACAGACTTGAATTTTGGATATTTAAGTGGGGGATTTAAAGGGGTGATGCAAGTTGCAACACGTTCCCGGAACGAAACAAAATCACTTATTAGTTGGTACACCAGGCTATTTGGATAGTGCATCTGAAGTTTTAAGATAAATTGGATTTCTATTGGACCAAGGATAGCGAGATTTCCGGACCAGATAAATACAATTTGGGATCATTCGTTGCATTTCAGGTGACTGCTGTTATTTTGGTATTTAGTATGCCAATGAAATGCAGCTGGTGTAACCCTTAATGACAAAAGAAAAGCCTTTGGGTGGATAGCATACAGGATTACAGTATTTAAATACAGGACGTTTTTGATAAATAATTGATGTGTTTTTAATATAAACAACTATTTTTCAATGTGGTCAAGGTGGAATCACCACCTGCATGATATACACCCAACATCACTGTACATCAGATTAAAGGCATGTTTTATCATTTTCTCTCCAGAGCCATAAACACCCTGGCATTGGCTGGTTATCAAACTTGGCTACAATATTTGTTCAAGTTTCATCTAGATAATGGAAGATTATGAATGGACAGCGCATTATATGATTAAATCGCATCATATCAATATAACTGATTCATTTGTTTGCATATAAATATAAACATTGATTCGAGTTAACAATAATTGTTCACACTTCATATCCGGCAACATTAAAGCATGTCTTATATATTTTACAACTTGTTGGGTAAAAGCAAAATAATCTAGAAAATTATGACAGTATTAAGGGAGAATTTGACTAACAAATTGGCCCTTTTTCATAAACACTTGTATTCGAGATAAAATGCATCAGTTATTTTTATCTGAAAGTTCAAGGTATATTTCATATTCGTATATAGTCGCAGCAAAACAACACTGAAGAGAATAATAAAATATTCAACAGTTCTGATAAATGATTGATTTTAAAGGGACACTAAGCAATCTTCCTTATTTTTTTGTTGGTGAATTCAATGCACAAAATATCATTGGTATGCAAGGAAAGGAAACAGTCATGCGTATCTAGTCCTGACTCCCAGCTCTCGGTATAATAATTTAATCTGAAAATTGATAAAAACAAATATACCTCGAGTTGGCATCCATGGTCATTACTGGATACCCATGACATATTCTTATTTTTCAATCCTCGGTATAAGTGTTTTTATCTGAACCTCGGCTGAGCCTCGGTTCCGATAAAAACACTTATACCTCGGGTTTGGAATTGCCAATATTCACTGGATAGCAATAAAGACGTCCGTTTTGTTTCATGAGTTAAAAAACCTATTAAACCAACTTCAGCATTGCATTGTGTCCCTTTAATTACAAAATTGTATCAGCAGATAACATTTTAAACAAATTACCATGCCTATGCCCATTCCACCGCCGCGCATTCCAAAATGCATCGTGTTGTTCATCCATAACGTGTTGAGCAGACTGCTGGGTCTATGATTTCCTAACTGGCTTTGCTCGTACAGTTCCTCAATCTCGTGATCAGTAATGGCCTCAGCAGCGTTTGGCTTGTTCCCCATTCCTTGCTTTTTAAGTTCCTTTCCTTTACTAGCTAGCACATCCATTGTCTGTCTAAATTCTGCTTTCCTGACAATTCTAGTACAGTAGTTATGTCTCTTTAAATATCGATCAATGCTACTGATAATTGAACGAAGGGTTACCGGCTCATATTCTTACCCGTTGTTTTTTCGAACTCGTGAATTAATTCAGATAGGTAGTCATTCAGTTCAACTGGTGGTATGTCGTGGAATTTATCCTTCAAACAACTTTTGATGGCTTAAAGTTTTCTTTTTTGTATTTTCGTTTTCGTGCATTTCTATGTAACTATGCGGCGGTTAGCACTTGGGTTACTTGCTTGAACATTTGCTGGGGCAGGTGGCACTGGTGTTGTCTGCACTGGGGCAGGTGGTGAATGTACTGGCGCATTCAGCTTTCAGTGGTCAATATTTAAATTGTTGACATTGACTGTTGTTGCAGATCTTCAAGTTGGTCTCGCTCTCATATATATCATTAATAGAAAAGAGTTCATGTACTACACATTACGCATACCGTGATATTGTATTTACCCTAATAATATCGCTTGGATGCTATGTAAAATACAATGAGGGCGCTCTTATTATTTTTATTTTTTTTCATTTATAATCAGTTTTTTCCAGATTGTGTACCTCAAACTGAATCTGAAATATATGTCTTTTACACTCAATTTAAAATCTTAACCTTCTTATTTAATATTTTACCAAATTTACCAAAAATCGAAAACATATTGAATTTTGAGGAATTTCTGGATTTTTGGATTTTCTACGAAGCTAAGATTTCTATACCAAAAAACAAAGGTGTGGCTCTATTTTGGGGAGGCGTTACTATTTAAGGAAATACAGTACATGTATTTATTATTTTATAAATACAGTAGTCATTTTTCAGTGCTAGTTGGTGTTTTATTCTATAGGTTTTTTCCCTCCACCTAAAACCATCAGAAAATCCTCTGATCTCGTACGCCTAGGCACATCCTAATAAACGTGATTGTGTAATAGAGTTAAAATGTTGATTGTGGTTGTGTAACAACTGTGTGTTTATACATTTTTTCATGGATTTATCATGATTCTAAATGCATTAAAGGAGTACTTATCCTGTTTGGGTAAATGATTGTTTTTTGTTGTTTTTTCCCCTCTGATGTTATATTGTCTTGATAATGGGTGGGGACAGTGGCATTTATTAGGGCTTTTACGGTAAATTGATTAATTTCTCTGTACTTTTGATTACTCTGCCACTCTGCCACAGAGTATTCCAGGGTTTTCTAATTACCGTATTTTGCCAAAGATCAAAGCTAGCACTGTTGGTTATAAATTTAACCCAGTTTCGCGTTACTAGCATTCAGCGATGTGAGGGCTGGATAAATGTGTTGTTGACGGACAGTTAATATACGTATGTTTTCGCATGATCTATGTGTATTGGGGGTGCTGTGTCGTTTGATGCCAATGGATTGGTCTTCGGGATAATATGCTGCGACTGCTTTTACCGTTCGCTAGTATTTATACTTAATTGGCTTTTACGGGATGATGCGCTGCAGGGTTTCATTGGGCTGTTTTCCTAGCCGTTATTCGGCATATTCAGGGTTCTCCAAGTCTAGAAATTATAGGGTGGCGGTGCAAATCCGTTATTTTGCTCTTTTTTTATGCACTCGATGTTGCAGGAGAGTTACATCCCCTATGCGGTTCGGTCAATACAATTGAGGCGAATTTTTTAAAAATATCGCTAAAATTCCCAATTGTGACTGTATGGGTTATGTTCTCAAAATAAAGTAAATAAAGAAGAAAACACTGTGACAGAATACACGACAATGCTTTTACGGGGTCGCCCGTATTTATACTTAATGGGCTTGTATTTGGGATGATGAAGGATAAGTGACGACTTCTTTTATGATTCACTCGTATTTATAATTATACTTGTATTCAGGATGATGAAGGATACGTGACGACCGCTTTTACGGGTCGCCCGTATTTATACTTAATGGCTTGTATTTAGGATGATGAGGGATACGTGGTGAATGCTTTCGTGGGTCACCTGTATTTATATTTAATGGGAAAATGTAAGAGATGACGAGGGATACGTGACGACTCCTTTTTTGGGTCGCCCGTATTTATACGTGATGGGCATGTGTCATGGATAATGTATACGTGGTGACTGCTTTTATGGGTCGCCCGTATTTATACTTAATGGGCTTGTATTTGGGACGATAAGGGATACGTGGTGAATGCTTTCGTGTGTCGCCCGTAATTATACTTAATGGGCTTGTATTCGGGATGATGACGAATACGTGACGACCTATTTTACGGGTCGCCCGTATTTATACTTAATGGGATGATGAGGGATACGTGGTGAATACTTTCGTGTGTCGGATGTAATTATACTTAATGGGCTTGTATTCGGGATGATGACGGATACGTGACGACCGTTTTTACGGCCGCCCGTATTTAAACTTAATGGGTTTGTATTCGTGATGATGAGTAATACGTGACGATGGCTTTTACGGGTCGCCCGTATTTATACTTAATGGGCTTGTATTCGGGATGATGAGGGATATGTGATGACCTCTTATTTGGTTCACCTGTATTTATACCTATTGGACATTGTATGTGTTTGTATGTACATGTATATCATGTTGTTCACGATGGTGTTTTCTGAATTGTAAAAGAAGACTCCCATTCCACGTGGACAGCAAAATGTCAGAACAGTTTGGAAATAGAGAATCCATATTGATATTCATCAGGTGTGGCTGCTGGAGTTGTCGTCTTTTGAAGTGCAACGCTATCTTTTCAGATCATATACAGGGTACCACAGACAACCACATTGTAATGGCCCAGCAACACATTATAGGTTATTTAGAGACTCCCCAGAGTTTGGAATACAGGAACATACCTTACTCTTGTTATCATGTAGATTCCAATCGTCAATTCTTACATGTGGCGGGAGATGTACAATGCTGGTTCTACCCAGGAAATGTGGGGGTCTGCTTCCTCCACAAAAGATTTACCGTCATATATAACCTTACATATGTTGAAAATGACGTAAAACACCATACAAACAAACAAACGATTCCAATCGTTCTTTGGAAGATTGAATCTGAAACACCTGGTCCTCCGGTTTACGCCCCCATCCGTAGTTTCATGGATAGCCTTGATTGCTTGAAAACCTTCCATTTGCAGTTTTCAGTAAGTCATACCCAAACCGATAAAATGAGAATTAGACAATTTGTGATAGGTGCATTAATTTTAAAGGCACAGTCCAATAGACATACATGCATTACTATGTAAAGCTAAAAAAGGTTGGTTACTGGTATAGCTTATTGTACAAACATGTATTAACTGTGGTGTCGGCGTTGTTGTCAGTGGTTACATTAGGTCCCACGTAATACGCATCAAACAGATCCTGGAAAATTTCGTCAGGCATCCCTTTAATCAATTCATGCAAGGCCGCCGTTTTAATGACCCCAGTAGTCATAATGTGTACCTTATACATTTGGTATGTCACTAGGGAGGACTAGGGAGGACCTATAAATGTCAAGAACCTACTTGAACAATGTCCCCTACTTCAAATTTCGCCATTGTTGATGTTGATGTTTTGTCTTCTGACAAGCAGACAAACTATGGGAAATAACTTCAATGTTATCAAATATGACGAGATGTTTTGATTATCCCCCTTATCAGAGTGAAGTGATGAGTACAAAAAAGAAGAAAAGAAGATATTAACTACATCTGTGCAGTCTTATCGATTTTTAAGATTTAACATAAAATAAAACAAAAAGCAACATAAATTCAATGTCATGTCAATGTCAATAAGTTCATTTGTAATCGTATTGGAAATATAATCGATACATTGGCAGCGGGCTTGGTAATAGGAATACACAAAAGTAGTGCGAAAGTAGTCCTTGTTACAGGATGCGCGTGACTTTTATCTTTACCCATAAATGCTTTTATATTTACCCATAAAGATAAACCCATAAAGATAAGACTTTCCATCTCCCATGTAAAACGAGGATACCCGTATCTGGTATGCAAGAATATAGGTTCTTATATTCTCACTGTGAAAACATAAACAATGAGAATATAAGGTTTATTCTAACCATACAATTCACTATTTCGCTGGGAAGTATATAATAAAACAAATTAGTTAATACAAAAATGAAATACAAAAACTTAATTTCTTTAAATTCGTGCATATTTTGTTCAAAATATATATGTTAATAAATTGAAAATACCGATATACATGATATATATTCAATAATTGTGTCTTTTGGAATGACTTTGCTATTTGTTTTCGGAATAGGTTGAATATTTATGCTAAACTCGATCGAATTCTTATGATCTCTTGCCGAGGCTATGATATACTTATAAAACATGATTATCCAAAATGCTGAAAAATATTTATTTAATGCAAACCTTCACTTAAATATCATAATGTAATTAAATAACAATTTCGTTTGTTATTTATAGCATTTTACATTATTTGTAATGTTAGGTTAGTGTTGGTTTTCAAGGCAAACACCTACTTCTTGAAATCTGTTTTAAATAATTGTATAATATTTACTGATATAAAGGGGAAATTGTAAACCTTTATTGCCATATAATTTAATTTACTTGATTTATAAAATCATATTAAATAGTCAGGGGCGTAACGCCTTCATGACCAGCCCGACCATGGACGCCTCAATATCAAATATTGGGGCATCCCAATCATCAGTTTTGTAGACAGATTTCTGTCAAAGATGGTAGATTCTAATCTACCTGCCGAAATAATTTAATTAGTGAATGTTGAACATTTATACGTTCATACTTTCTAATATGATATATAAATATATAGTATGTATTACTATGGAAAAATAGTTGTTGTAATATATGGTTGTTGTTGTTGTTGTTGTAAACAAAATTATGGAAGACCTAATATGAAACACTTCGTTACGACCCTGATATTAAAAATGTGCACGTAGTATTTGAACGTCCCTCGTATAATTATAGACAGGTCTATCTGTATCTTTATGCCATCATAACTCAGGAGTGAGCATGCAGGTGCCAGACATGCTTGTCTTGGGGAACTTTGTATATCAGATTACGGTGCACATGTATTTTAGGACAATATAACAGACATATTATCATAAAGCACAACCATAAAGTCTTCTGGTATAACAAATTTGCATATTGGCTCATTATTAAATCCCAGTGGTGACACAGTGAACACTTACATGTGGCCATAAAGACTCTCACACATATCATGGCCCCGGCATTGTGTCAATTTCCACTTTCCTAGGAAAATAAAGAACACATTAAGCCTCAGGATTTAGAATATTTCATAGTTGTCCTTAAACTGTATACCAGAGTGAAGATATATAAAAAAACAAAAAACAAAAAACTAACAGCTAATTTTAGCACATCAGCCATTTAAATGGACACATGGCAATCTTGACGTTTTATCAAGAATTAAAATTAGCATCTGGATTTATTATATAATCTGAGTTGGAGGGTCTGAGAACAACAACAACAACAAAAAGACTCAATGCTTTATGAGGGTTTTCATTTGGTTTGGATAAACACCAATCACTATCCCAGATCGCCTCCAGTCCCTATAACTCTTTTTTTATAAATAAAACCGAACACATATTATTCAAGATAATATTTAAAATTTGTCACATCTATTGTCCTACATTGGATCGGATGTGCTACCTTTTATAGCATTTCAGTCTTGAAAAAAATAATATATAAATATATAAAATAAAATTCATTTGAATTTTTTTTTGTTCATAGATTACCAAACTAATGTTACCTTTTTCTATGCTTTGAGTTTTTAATGAATAAACTACAAAAGCAAGCTATGACTAAGCAAGAGACCCAATAGGATCTTTACCAAGGCTTACTCATGTAAATAAAAGGAAGGATGAAGTTCACTATATAAAAGTGACACTTGACGAAATACACGGTGACACCATATTGCATGTACACAACAATTATAAATGCATTGTACAAATTTATAAATATTAATTTATCAAAAAATAAATCATTTACAACAAGAAATAGCAGTTAAGAAGTTCTGGACCAGACATTAGAAATGCGTCTGGTGGCTTGAATGCATCTGCAATTCTTTTTTTTAATAAAATACATTAGTGTTTTGATGTGATAATCATTTGCGATTTATATTTTAGGAAATTAAATCTATTTAAATGAAATGGGGTTTTATGTTCCTTAAAAAAGTAAAATGTTTTTTGTTTTCTTTAGTCGGTATATTTTTTTTTGTTTAAATAGTGGTTTACGTAATTTTCATCACATGTTAGGCCATATAATATGGTATTTTTTGGGGTAGAGGTAGATCATCCCATTTTTGCTGGGTTACAGACCATTACTATATACCTCCCGCCATTAGTCGGAATCGACATTTTCTCACCTGACAAGTCAAGCTCCCATTGGGAATCAAACCCGTAGCAGCGAGAGGCGAGAACGTTTTAGATGCAGCGTATTTACTATCCCGGCCGTGAATGCGCCTTCTTTAGTCAGTAATATTGATAGGAGTTAAGGTAAAAGGAGAAGTGTAACAGACAGATGGACGGACGGACGGACAGAAATTACAAACAAAACATCATGAGTGGAGATAAAATTATGATAAACGTGATGTTTTGATAAGGTCACAGTTTACTGTTATCTGTAAACGTGGTGATGAAGAACTGTTTGGTACTTATGACAATTAGAGCTCTTTGGCCAACATTTAAGTCCAGGAGCGCAGCTAGACCAGTTTTTTCATATGCTGACTGCAATGCTAATAAATCATTAAAACAGCTTTGACGGTCGAGGTCAGGACTTAGTCTATACAGAACTAGAAATTTGTCCATAGGACACTGATGCTTCACATATTAATAAGGAAACTGTCTTTCGGACATTAAAACTGTGATTTTTTACTATTCCACGGGGCATAACTCTGGGGCATTGTGCCCATATACAATGTGACTAAATTTGGAAAAGACTTAATAACAACTACATAATTAAAGACATTTTATTACTCCAAGGGTCATAACCCTAAAATTACTAAGGCGATGGGGATAACAATTAAACAAGTATAGTCCGGACAAGAGGTGTAAATGATACACTTGAATATTCGATGAATCGAAAATGTCTCATATTCGAATCGTATTTGGTATTCGCTGTACTGTTTTAATAAAATGTAACCAATAGTCCAATACTAACCATATTTCAAAATACAGTTAACCTTCCATGGGTTTAAAGAATAGGTTGTTGTTTCTGTCAAAGTGCAAGTGTTATACATCAAGTTGTTTATTTCGTCAGTCTTCACCGCCTAGAAAGGCAAACATTCACAGTCCGATATTTGTAATTATTTACAGTACCTGATATTTGTAAATGTTTTCATTAACATTTTGAGATTAGCAAACAGGATTTATTGATTAAATTTATTAATAAAATCTGACAAAATACATTTGAAATCATGTACCTTATAAAACACTTACACTGTTCTATGTATTCAGTTAAGGGCATCCCTCAAATCAGAGAATGTGTTGATAGATCGTGATATGTTCATCTTTTTAACGAAAAATATTATTATTTAAACAGCTTTTACATGTATTACTTTTTAAAATTGACAAGGACAGAGTAACCTGTAAGTTAACCGCCTTTAAATTAAGTACTGTTCTGTTTTTGTTCTTGTTTATTTACTGAATATTCATGATTAAAAATTATAATAGTCACTCTGTATTCGTGATATGTATCCTAATTGCCACCTCTTGTATTCGTTGCTGCCCTAGTCCGGACAATATTAATTTCGTGAACTTTTAATATTTCAACGGGCATACCTATGCAGGAAATTCTGGTGGAGTTTGGTGAAAATCCTGCAGGAACGAAGCAAAATACGCATGTCGTAGCGGTGACCGGACGTGACAAAAGCAAGATACGTATGTCGCAGCAGAGACAGGACATGACCTATAATTTGTCGAAGTACGTCACAACAACCTGAAATTTTGCAAATGATGTTAGATGCATATAAGGAACATTCTGGTAAAGTTTGGTGAAAATCCTGCGAGAAAAAGCAAGATACGCATGACGTAGCGGATACCGGACATGACTTACAATTTCTCGAAAGTAGGGTTGTGCACATGAAGTATGATACGTAGTTGAAGTTTGGTGAAAATCCTGCAAGAAAGAAGCAAGATACACTTGTCGTAGCAGTGATCGAACATGAACTATATTTCGTCGAAAGTAGGACACAACGACCCAAATGTTTGCACATGATGTTACATGCATATAAAGAACATCCTGGTGTAGTTTGGTGAAAATCCTGCAAGAAATAAGATAGATACACATGTCGTAGAGGAGACCAGACGTAACATATATTTCGTCGAAAGTAGGTCACAACAACTTGAAATTATGCATGTGATGTTAGATCTATATAATGAACATTTTGGTGGAGTTTAGTAAACATCCTGCATTTAACAAAGACGATATTAAGAAAAGAAATCGGACGCACTGACTAACAAACGCACGGATTAACTGACACACATACACCTGACAACATTTTGATTAATAAGTCAAGATCCGTAAACGGGTTCAACACAAATTGCAATACCTTACTCATAACAAACGTTACAGAGCAGAAACGATGCGTTCTATGTTTAGTTACAGTCACCTTTACCTTGAACCCAGTGGCACCAAATGCAATCCCAACCTTTCTTTCCATAAAAAAATACCAATCCAGCAAGTTTCGCAGCAGTACCTCACTCCTAACAGAAGTTACTTAGAGGAAACAATTTTCTTAGTAACAGTGACCTTGACTTTGACCCCATAGCCCCAAACGCAATCCCAACCCTCCCTTGTATAAGTCACATACTCAGCAAGTTTCATTGCAATACCTCATTCCTAACAAAAGTTATTGAGCAGAAACCATTTTTCAATGTATAGTAACACTGTCCTTGACCTTGAACCAGTGACCCAAATTTCAATCTCAAACTGCCTTTCCACAGGGGCTATCTACACAGTAAGTTTCGTCACAATATCTCCCTCCAACCAAAAATTATTAAACGGATTTGTTTTCTATTTCTAGTAACAGCGACCTTGACCTTGACCCCAGTGGTCCAAATACAATCCCACCTACTTTCTTTATAAGCTACATATCCTGTAAGTTTTATTGCAATATATCATTCCTAACAAAAGCTATTGAGCAGAAACAATGTTTCTATGTTTAGTAACAGTGACCTTGACCTTAAATCCAGTTACCCAAATTACAATCCCAACCTTCCTTTCCATAGAGGCTACCTTCCCAGCACGTTTCGTCACAATATCTCACTCCAAACAAAAGTTATTAAGTGGATTTTTTTTCTGTTTTTAGTAACAGTGATCTTTACCTTGAACGCATTGACCCCAATTTCAATTTCAATTTCAACATTTCATTTCATAGTCTACCCTGTAAGTTTCGTTACAATATCTCACTCCAAACAAAAGTTACTAGGCGGGAACCTTTTTTTTCTATTTTTAGTAACTGCGACCTTGACCTTTATTTCCAGTGGCCCCAAGTGCAATCCCAACCATCCTTGTTTTATAAGCTACATAACCTGAAAGTTTCATTGCAATATCTTTTTCCTAACAAAAGTTATTGAGCAGAAACAGTCTTTTCTATTTTTAGTAACAGTGACCTTGACCTTGAATTCAGTGACACCAATTTCAATCTCAACCTTTTTTTCCACAGTGGCTGCCTATTCAGCAAGTTTCGTACCAATACCTCACTCCAAACGAACGTTATTGAGCGGAAACAATTTTTCTACTTTTAGTAACAGCGACCTTGACCTTGACTCCAGTGGCACCAAATTCAATCCAGACCTATCTTTCCGTACATACCCTGCAAGTTTCATCACAATACCTCATTCCTAACACAAGTTTCCAAAGGTCCTCTCTCAAACTCTTTTATTGACAGAAACCATGAATTTGTTTCCAATATAGCATATTGCATATTTAAAAAAATCAAGGGCTAGTGTTACTTGTTCAATCTTGCTGGTTTTCGAACTCGTCCGAACTTTCATTGGTATCAATAATCTGGTAAAGTTTTAAAAAATCGGATGAATAATAAAGGCCAGATCATGTTAACGAGGCCAAACTATAGTATATTTCAGAAAATCAAGGGCAATAACTCCAGTGTTACGGGTCCGATCCGGCTGTTTTTCGAATTCGTCCAAGCTTTCATTGATATTAACAATCTGATTAAATTTGGTAAAGATTGAATTACAAACGAACGGACAGATGCACATACACCCGGATCGGTAAACAAAATTACCGCATTTCCCCTAATAGTAGCGTTTTCAAGCTATGCAAAATGAAAATGGGGCACTCTTATTAGTTTGTCCTTTTTCTTCTTTTTTGTTTATTAATTTAGGGTTATACCTGTACTTAAATAAACTCTGGCCAGACTGTATACCCCTCAAATGTCATTAACACTAAATCTAAATCTTCCTTTTTATTTTACAAAAAATCGAAAATGTATTGAATTTTGAAGAAGTTTTGAAGGTGGGTGCACTTTTATTAGGGAAGATATGGGAGATAAAAAATGTTTTGATCAAATGATAATGAAAATAGTTTATGACATTTTATATTGTAGAACTTGGGGCTGAAATTCGACCCCATTCCCCACTTTTTTTAATAGAATTCTCAATCTCTAAAACAAAAGGGCCATATTGGCCCTGAATCGATCACCTGAGGCTCTTTGCAATGATGAAAAGATTGTACTCTCGCAAATGCTGATTAAAGATGTTTTAAGTCTTTCATAACTTCGTAAAACATTTGCAAAATTGTATTATCGTAAACCTGAACTTTTTTCCAAATATAAAAGTAATTTAAGGACTCTCCTGCGACAAGGACTATCACAACCTGACTTCTATGGTGATGTGATTTATAAACTTCGTAAGATTCTTGGTCATGATCACTTTCATACTATCTTTGTTAAACTTGCTAAAATGTTTATCAAAAGAGGTTATGACCCTATCATTTTGCAACGTACTGCATGCTTGGTGGTGGACACTTTTACAGTTCGCCACTATGCTTTCCTCTTTAATTGTACGATGACCGGACAGGCTGTGGACCCTATGATGACGCCTACCTAAAGCCCATTGGGACGGTGGCGTTTGATGTTTGTCTATGATCTTTCCTGTCGTACCCTTTATAGTTTATTCTCTTGTTGCTCTGGCTTCTGCCAAGTCATTGAGTACCTTCATTGTGGCTTTCTAGGCTAGACTGTCCAGTGTCTAATTGTCATCCGCAACTTGGCGCAGTCAGTAGCGCAGCGGATTTGTAACCGGAGGTGGGGCCACTGAGTTTTGTCGGTGTGTTCTTGGGCAAGACACTTTCCCTTAGCCTCGTCCGTCGGATGCGGACGTAAACCGGATGGTCCCGCGTATAGGTCTATCATCCGAGCAGGTAAAAGAACCATAGGAATCTATTCGATAATAAGAGTAGGGCACGGTTCCCGCATTCCTATGTATCCTTCCCCTCTCTCTGGGGCGGCTCTAAATAACCTGTACTGTGTTGATGAGCCGTTAAATATTCAATTCAATTCATCCGCAACTGCACTCAGCACTGTCATATGTACTGTAGCTGTCCCATGCTAGTATCATGAATCAACCGTGGAATATATCACCCACACATAAAAGGGTTTGAGGGCCCCATCTTACTTGTATTAGTTTAAATATAGACCATTTGTCGGTTGAAACCTAAGATGAATATTTTATCAGACAGAAACACTGGCGTAATACTTATACTGATAGCATCGAAGGAAAGTAAAGAAAGCCGTTTGTTTTACTTTATATTTTTAAAGTTGAATTGTGTTTTATGTCATTATAGCACATTTTAAGACATATTTCCTGGGTAGAACCAGTACTGTGTACTTTCTGCTATCTGTAAGAATCGACACTTTCTCACCTACAAGTTGAGCTCCCAGTGGGAATTGAACCTGCAGCGGTGAGAGGTGAAAATGAGAAGGTATACAAATATAAAAAAGGCAGCAGAACATCTCCATAACTCAATATGTCCATGGGACTTGAATGACCGCACTGAAAACAATCCGTGGAAAATTGTACAATGCAAGAATATATATTCATAAATAAATTTTATTTTGATGCAAAATCGATATGCTCCTCTAGACATCATAGATAAAGATCATGTAAAGTTTCGAAAATATTGGTTAAAAACTGTGGAAGGATATAGACGCACCGATAACTAACACCATATGCCGTCTCACCATTCGATGGTAAACAATAAACATTTAAGGTACATATTAAGGCATTAAATATTATCGTTCATGACTAAGTAAAAAATATGTAACAAGTCAGATATCAAAATGAATTATTTATTAGATTTAAAACATTTTATTTAAAATATTTACATCAAAACATCCCAAATATAAAGGGTATTACATAACAAATGAAATTGCATCATACTATAATTGTTTTTATTTATTAAAGGGACACACAGCATTTATCAAGTATTTATCAAGCATTAAAATTTGCACCTCGATTGATTAATCAAAAATTTATTTTCACTTTACACCCGCTTGCATATATTTAAGTTATAAGTTATAACATTTTGGAGTTTAAAAAAAAAAGATTGCTGCATGTTCCTTTAATATGCGCACCTCTCAGCCTGTATTGTTTATATGGTGCAAGTCATTTTGAACATATGTGGGGTTATATATATACATGTATCTGTTTGTTGTTTTTTTGGTGAGGAAGACCACCCACTTTTCTTCTGGGTAGAACCAGTAATATACATCTCCTGCCATCTGTTATTCCACAAAGCTTTATATAATCCAATACAATTCAGAAAACATCATTTTAATCCAATAAAGAAATTGGGCACGGCCGGTCCGATTAACAGAAAAACATTTATATTTTCGTATTAGCCCTTATTTTGAGCCACTCCAATGAACTGTCCAGTTAATGTCGCCATCGATCCACCTCTGTCAACAGTCAGACATGCATGTTGATATGATATTGTGCTGGCTGAACTGGTGATCCTCTTACTAGACATATTTTTCTTGAAGTTGATGCTAGTACTGTCCGTATGAGGTATTGCTGATTCATGATTCATAAAAAAAAAAAAAATTGTACACCATCGTGTTATACTATTCTTGTTCGTTTAAGTATTTCTGATTCTGTTGTTAATGTTGTAAAAAGTTATATGTGACTACTTGTTTCAATAAAATCCTCCCATATATATTGTGACTTCACTAACTATTTTCAGCTAACTCCCAGCATCTCAGGACTCCAGGCTCTGAGAATAAAAATGACATACATGATAGTTTGTTTCAACTTAAATAGGTAACAAGTTGTTGAATTGAAATATGTAAATGAATAGTGATTATAGAACCTTTTTTACATGTACGATAAATTAAAAATAAGCTTTTTCTGTTAAATCAACACAATACCAGTATACCTTATTTAGAGCCGCCCACATGACACATAGGAATTCGAGAACCTGTCTTACTCTTACTAATGTATATATTTCTATGGTTGTTTATCGTGCACGGAGGATAGACTCCCCAGTTTCAATCCCAATTTAACAAAAGAGGCTGAGGAACAAACAAGGCTGAGGGAAGGTGTATTGCGCGAAAACACAGACGAAACTCAGTGGTGCATGTGTGACTTGAACCGGAAGCTCCAGATTGCTATCGTCCACCGTGCTATTGCTGAGTCATGCCAGCACATTATGTTAAGTCGGGGTCTTGGTTAAGTTTAATATTTAAGATGTAATACAAAGACCTTTTTATTTTGTTTGTTTAATTTTACAAACGTACTAAGCACAATATGACCTATTTATGTGTCGATGTGCTGTAAAACACCATTTTTATTTTTAGTATAAAAAGTCTGAGACTAAGTGCAGGACTGGTGCACAATGCCACATATTTTGCAAAGAACATACATTGATAAATTCATAGATTTTTCGAAGCTGCGCTTACCTACACACTGGCTTATACAAGGCTCTTGATGTAGTTATGCTGTGAGACTGGGAAACTTGACTTGAATCTGGCTGTGGTAATACTGCACACTGCCTCTAGCTAACTTAGCAGACCTGAAAAAACAACAAGTCATATATGATATTGTTTCATTTGTTTTTAATATTAATAACTCTGTCCAACTTTCTCAATGCTATCAATGTCAGCTTTCCATAATATTTTACTTAAAACACAACTGGAATTGAAAGTGGTGCTTTCCAGATAATACTGTCCAAAATTTAAGTCACACACACAGTCACAGGTCAGCTGGCATTCATGAACAAATAATATTTTCAAGGCTTACATTTTCATCAATTATTCATCACTCATGTGTTCTAAAAAATGATCAGAATTAAGTTAATATATATGAACCACCACCGTTTTACATGTTTCAACGTTAAACACTTGTCATACAGAAATTAAAAGTGTATTTACTTACATAGGCTACAGTACAGACAATGCCATGACCCATTTCAGGCATTTGCTGGTGTGTTCCACTTTTCAATTTTAATTCTCTACATTGTCTACTGTCATAGATCTATTTGTTTGTAGTTTGTAAATTACGCACTCGTGCAAAACTTGGAATTATATACGATCGTGGTTGTAACACTGTTTTAATTTAACTCCTGTGCAAATAATTCATCGTTCTATCGGGCCGTATACGATCTATCTGTGTATACACGCATCAGCATAATTTGACCTTTGAATGTGTGTGAGCTAGTTTTAGCACATTCCTTAGATATTTATAACCGTTCAGTTCAATTCACAATATTTAATTTCTGTGGCTGTGTGACATTATGATGTTAATTTGTCCAGGAAGAAGTGTGTTTGTGGCGTGCGGCTGACTGGCCATGGGCTGGGTGTTTTTCTGTGTCGCCGCCATTTTGAATAGGCTCTGAAAGAGTGAAATGCAGGTACCAACTTTCAAAACCGTCACGAAAAATGTATATTCACGAAAAAATAAGAAATTTTCAGAAAAGGTAGAACTGGTAATGATCTTCGACTCCTGACAATTTCAACAATATTTAAGATATACAATTTTTGTGACCGTTTTGAAACATTGGCAATTTCGAAGAAGACAAAAAGTCTTTTTTTTCGATCTTCGCATTTGTACCGCGATTTTCGACTATGATATCTCTATAAAACCTGTCAACACGATTGTTTGGTGAATCCCCGACAAAATAATTTACTTCTAATATGATTTGTTTTCTCTGTCATCTAGTCTAAGCTTTAAACTAGTTTTTTTTAAAAGAGTACTATAAAACCCGCGCATCTGCACGTGCTCGCAAAATGGGAACTACGTTGCCTCCAACCCCAATTATTTATGTTTGAGTTATGCGGTTCAGGCACGTGAAATGACTTGTCTGCTCCCCTACTGAAGAGGATGCTGCAGTATCAATTCGAGGGCATAGAGCAAAAAGTGGCTATATACCAAATTAGCAGATATTTTAACATTTTATGATATTTTGATACCTCTAGGGCCATTCTATGTTATGTAAAAGATATCTGGTATAGGTTATTATATAATTCCCCAGGAATGATCAGAACACAATGCGGCTATCTGAAAAACTACCAAAACTTGACAGCAACAAGGGGACATCGACACTTTCTTATAGCAACATGGGGATATATGCCATATGCCCCCTTGTTGTCCTTGCAGATAATGTTATTGTTATCAGATCTGTAAAGTGATATTATCCACTATCATACTCTTTTACAGTCTATAAATCAGACACGGAAACAAGCAGACTATCAAAGCCCTGCTAAGAAATATTTGTCTGGCAAAAGAAAACAAACAATGATAAATGGAAACGAAACATACAAAAATATCGCAGGGATCACATATATGAGTATACAGGGCAAACAGGCAAACAGGCAAAGTTGTCCAAATAAAGGAGATGAAATACAAAGACTGTAACAAATGTCGCTTTAAATGTTCTCACAAAGTTTCTCAAGAATGTGCTACAGAAATATTTCAAACTTACTGGCAGCTAGGCTCTTACAGCGAAATTTTGTTTGTCAAAATGTCACACTGTTATACACGAAACGTGAAACAACAAATAAGAAGTTTCAATCATAAGAAGAATCATTTTTATACTATTTGCCAATCTCATATGAAACTAGAAAGGAAAAGGTGTAACAACGCTAAAGATAACAATTCCGCTAAAGGCAACAACCGCCGCTAAAGGTAACAATTTCAACGCACGCTAAAGGTAACAACCTCCGCTAAAGGTTATAATCACCTCTTCCGCTAAAGGTAACAACACTATCGTTAAATGTAACAACTTTTCAGGTTTAAGAATGTACTCCTCGACAGGCACACCTCAGTAATCTGACAGGGTGGTCCTGGTGTATGTTTTCCCCCACTTCCCACCACATATTGTGCCATTGGCAAACCTAATTAGATATTGTTTGCATTAAAATATGAGACAATCAAAACAAAAGGGGTGGAGGAGGTGTGGTGGGGTGGGGTGGGGGGGGGGGGTCGGCGAGTGAAACCTTATCAAAATATTTAAATGTTCATTTGGGACCCACCTTACTCCCGGGTTTCTAAAACTTTCCAACGCCACTGTAATGTGCGGCAGAAATTATCATTCGTAAACAATAATACTTCTCAAAAGTATTATGTATGCATAAGGAACAATTGCCATAATAATGAGCTGCTGATCCGGCCAAATTTTCCTTTTCGACTGTCGATGTAAGCCAGTATCATTCAGTATTAAAATATAAATGTATTCGAAGGGAGTAATGTTTTATCTCTGGAACTCTGTAGTACTAATTCGTATACTCCATTTCAATCTACTGAGGTCTGTGGTCTGGTGGTAGAGCGTTGGACCCTTGATCCAAAAGTCATGAGTTCGATTCCCGCCATTGCCATATGCGTTGTGTCCCTGAGCAAGACACTTTACCTGCATTGCTTAGTACTGATTCTACCCAGAAAGACATCGAGAGTGATTCAAATAAGTTCATAGAACTTTCGTTACAATCGATCGTAAAATGAATAAGTTTAAACTAATCTACTGAGGATGACGTTATTGCCACACATAATCACTCGGTGCATTACTTTTAAGGTTGGGGTAGACAAAAAGCAAAACAAACTGCAAACTATGTACTGCATTCCCCTAATTACATAAACATCCGTATAGAGCTCGTTTTATTTTGAATTCTAGTGCCTGCACCACCACAAACATCTCCAAGTTTTTGACTTCTCAAGTTGTCTTACTACCGTTAAAGATTACGTTAAACAGTGTTATGCTAAAACTTATGAAAACTCTGGGATTAATTTATTTTGGTCTAAAATTCAGATGTCCTTGATACATTTGCAGTAAACGTCAAGTTTCATCTACACTACTCAACTTTTATAATCGGTCACTTTTCAAAAATATATATTTTTTAATAATTCATAGTTTCATTTGAAATTTTAACTGGCGTCTTTTAACAAATATCGCTTGCGATTTATACAGCTTAATCTGCCTTGATTAGACTAAAACCTTGTTGATAAACTTAATAAAATATTGGTTTGTATTTCGGTGATTTCCAGTTTTTAATATTCGTGTTATTTTTAAAAAACCTGGGTGACCGATTATAAAAGTCAAGTAGTGTATAAGTATATATACAACCTTACCGCATCCCCTTATCAAAGACAAGCGTATTGCTCTTATTAAAAAACTTTCGCTAGAGAACAAACCTACATGTTTGGCCTGTAACAATATTAAAGCGTTTTTTACTCACAGCATTTTAGACAATTACACTATGTGGACTTGCCAAGAAGTTTGTGAAGCACTCATGTCCTATTAGATAATATTTACGTCAGGTATGGAACAAGCGTTTATAGACAAGTTGTTGGTATCCCTATGTTTACGAACTGTGCACCTCTTGTCTCAGATTTGTTATTGTATTGCTATGAAAGAGATTTCATGTTGAGACTTTCATCCGATACTTCCGACGCATCACGTCACCATAGAAGTCAGTTTATGAGAGACCTTGTCGTAGAAGAGGTTTTTAAAATACTTTTATATTTTAAAAATAGATCAGGGTTTGATATTGTTAATTATCCTCACTAAGATGGGGATGTTCTCCGGGCTACTTCTTTTTGGGTCTATGTTTATTAACTTATTCGCTTTTCTAGAGCTTGTAGTCGAGTTGAGGACTTCAATATTTGTAATCTAAAAAACTACTCCAGCAGGGCTACCGTTACCATAAACTTTGAAAAACCTTTGCAAAATATTATTATCGTAATCCAGATCTACTTTTAAAATATAAAAGTAATTTAAGAACGCTTCTGCGACAAGGACTATCACAACCTGACTTCTATGGTGATGTGATTTACAAGCTTCGTAAGATCATTGGTCATAATCATTTTCATACAGTCTTTATTAAACGTGTTAAAAGGTTTATCAAAAGATGTTATGACCCTATCATTTTGTAACGCACTGCATGTTTAATGTTGGACCCATTTACAGGTCGCCACTATGCTTTCCTCTTTGATTGTGCGATGACCGGACATATTGTGGACCATGCGATGACGTCTATCTGAAACCTTATAAGATGGTCATTTTTATGTTTGTCTTTAATCTTATATTGTCGTAATCTTAACGGTTTATTCTCTTATTGCTCTGGCTTCTGCCAAGTTATTGAGTACTTACTTAATATTATATAATACATGATCAAGTATGTGCTTTACTTATATTGCCTATTAATGCTGCCGTGTTTGTTAGAGAATATAACCTATCGGGGATATTTTTATTTGCATTGTCCCGTTTACTGGGATGACAATAGGGTAGGAGTGAGGTTTGGTGCACCCTAGAGCCTAGTCTAACCCCCGAGCGACCCCTGTTTGGCCACTGACCGTTCCAAGGCGGTAGCCCTATTGACAACCCACATGTTTCTGTGCGTGTGTTTGTGGTTGATTGTCGTTATACAATGCTATTTTTCCTGTCCGATTTTTATATCTACTTTTAATGTTCAAAGTTATATAGGCCATCATGTGCTCAATGCTACTTAACGGAATAAACAAATTGGATATATCTTGATCATTTAATAACTTTTAAAATTAATGTCTATTTCTAACAAAATAAAGTGTAGAACAAAAAAACGTACATGTTGCCTGAATAGTAGGGTGACCATGGACAAACTCGATGATTATTTTAAGGGGTAGGTGGTAACAAAAATAGAACAAAACATATTATATATCAAAATGTTCGTCTTAGTCTGAAGTTTATCAACAATCAGCATAAATTGGCAAAAATGAGGGCGAACCAAGTAAACCAATAAGGCACCAAGATGGTCGTCATTTTTGTAAAGATTGATATGGAGCTTATAGGAAGACAAAATACCATAGGTGAATACTTGTGAGTATATTCGTTTATAGTTTTAGCAATTTAATACTTATTTTAAACTTTTAGAGAAAAATAATTTTCCTTATTTTTGCAAAAGAGGCCAAAATCTAGGTCAAAACTGCAAATTATTTTTAAAAAATGTGTTACAGCCCTATACTATTCAAAATGTATTATACAATTGTTTTGTTATTAAATCAACATTTTCTCTAACTTTAAAAGCTTTAATTAACTTATAACATAAAAAGAGAGGATAAAATTGAAAAAAATGTTTGCTGTATAATATATCTTGCTACTGCAATGTGATATTTTAGTTAACGTTAAGTTTTATGTAATCTTGTAAGGTTGTTTATTTTAACTACAATGTATTCTCAATAATTAAGAAGTAGTCATAACAAACTACTCTAAAGTATTTATCCTCTAAGATTATTTTACCTAGGAGTATTTTACCGGTGCTAAGTTTATGAAGAGGTATCATTCAAATGTAATCTCTAGACATTAGAATAAAGTTGCTGTTTGAACAATTTCATTAAAATCAGAAACGTAACAGCATGTTACTAAGATGTTTGCGATTAAAGAAATCAATGTATAACATTGGTAGATGTGGCATGTTTTGTGTTGACAGAGCAGAGCTCCTTCCGCGCTGGGCAGAATTTTAGTCCAATATTGCATCTGACTGCTTACATGATACAGAAAAAGTAGTATGTACTCAATTATATTCACCCCTCCTAATGAATACAGTACAGTGTACTCTACACTCAAACGAACAAACGGACAATGAATGCCTTAGGTCAACTTAAATAAATTTTACTGAAAGGACATGCAGGAGGAGCTCACTAAGAGTTTGTTGATGTCTTACTAAAAAAAGACAATGACACATAGTAATATTCTGTGAAATTCAAATAAAAAGATATCCTAAATAATGAGGAAGAGATATATTTAGGGCTAATAACCATACACTAATTAAAAAATACGCCTCTGGAAAGAGTTATGACTTTTGAGAATGCACCTGTACCATTGAGTTAGTTTTGTGATGATGGGAAAATGGTTGCAAACAAAAATGCCGATATCATAGAAAACATGAAGGGAATCCACCAGTATCGGTGTTAAGGAGTATCGATGAAGTGGATAGCATAATTTTCGACGGAATCGCAATTATTCTAACTGTACAGAGTGTGTTTGGGTGTGGAAAATCTATTCTTCGTAACTGGCAAGCATTTAGATTTAACCATATTAATCCATATACATGATAGTGTTGATAAACGTTAATGTTAGGGGCTCTTGCCACAGAATGCGAAACATGTTGCTCTTCCTTTGAATTAGCAAGACAAAGGCATCAGATATTGATGAACAGTGCTGGTGAGGCTTAATAATTATCTGTCTGATAAATGTATGTCTCTGATACGTTGAGAATAAAACAGAGTACTCGAAAACAAGAGTTTAAAACCAAGGCAATTAGTTACCCCAATCCACTCTCCCCGAAACAGATGATAGGTTTTTACTTCATCTATCAAATGGGGAACACATGCTAAATATGCCAGACCCAACAGAGTGTGGAAAGACACAGGTCCTCATGTTATGAACCAGCTGTTACCGACCAGAATTACTGAATGAGTTGCTCTGCTTCCGTAATGGTCAATGTATTGATGTTAATTCGTCAAATGAACAACCGTGTGCATAATTATGCACCTATTTGCATAATATTATGGAAGTATGTGCATGATGAATACTTCTGATTAAGATAAGCTCTCAGATTTGACAACCAAGAGATTTATTTATAATTTATTGTGATTATATCACAACGAGATGTTACATATACTAATGTAAAATGATAAAACATACCGACCAGTCATAGCATAACAATTATAGCAACGGAGTCAAGCAATGGAGCTACTAGTTAAGTATTTGGTGTTACCCGGTCGGGGATCGAGCCCACGATCTCCAGCATATGAGGCAAAGCCATCCCCGCTGCACCGTGGTTGACAGAAAATTCAGACGTGTCAGTCTGTACAAATGGTTAATTGATGAACTAGATACCGTATATTAATAAATGACAGATTCAATCGTTGAATGAAGCGCGGTTCGCGATATAAAACAAGCCAGATCGAGCCCTTAAAATTTAAGTTTGTTCTTCATTATCATACCATATATTTTAATTCAATAATTATACATTGTTCTCAACCATTAGGAATATTTTCAAACAATTTAGTTTGAACTCTCTGAGAGAAAAGCACGTTTGGGATATGTAAACTGATCGGGTTTATTTAACAATCATTAAACATCACGTTCATTGATTTCTATATGTAGGGTATATTATATCTCCTTATTAGGTTCACGAAAAGGTATCTGTTAGGTCACGTACTTTGTCTCTAACAACGCCGATAGGGGTCGCATCGGTTGGAAGCGAATCTAGTGCTTCAGTAACTTACAAGAACATGTTAACTAAATTTTCTTTGAAACTGTAGATATTGAAAAACATTGTTACCTATAGCGTAGACAGTTGTTATCTTTAGCGTTAACATGAAAAGTTGTTACCTTTAGCGTTAGCTTTATTACCTTTAGCGGAAGAGGTGATTGTTACCTTTAGCGGAGGTTGTTACCTTTAGCGTTGTAATTGTTACATTAAACGGCGGTTGTTACCTTTAGCGGAATTGTTACCTTTAGCGTTGTTACAATAGGCACAAAATGTGTGAGTCTGTAAGAAGTTTGTCTTGGGAACACTGAACATAGGCAGAAAGGTAGTTGAGTATCCAATGAAAAATAAAATTCACGGATACTTCGTTAGACAAGATAGGAAAAGAAAACTGTCATCTAAACATAAAGCACCAGATGATAAATTGAAAGACATTCGAGATCCTATCGTATCACAGGGAGACTGTTATATCATAGCAGCCTTAAGTCTATACTGAGATGGCACCACCGCCCCAGAAACCACACAGGGAGTATCATACTGTATGAAACGTTTGAGCCCGTATGATTCATCTTGTTAAGTATAGTAGTAGTTATAGATAGAATTGTTGATGCATTCCAACATTTCTGCGTACACTATTTTACGATTAGTACTGGTTGATGCATTCCAACATTTCTGCGTACTCTATTTTACGGCTTGAACTGGTTGATGCATTCCAACATTTCTGCGTACATTATTTTACAGTAGTTATAGAAAAAATGGTAGATGCATTCCAACATTTCTGCTTACACTATTTTACGGTCAGTACTGGTTGATGCATTCCAACAATTTTGCGTACATTAATTTACAGTAGTTATAGATAAAATACTCCCGTCAATCTTTTGGTTGTTTAAATCTTCTATTTTGTATGTTATAGGATTATTATGTATGTTGAATTTCATCAATAACAAACATTTCGTCCCTCCAGTTCGGTTTATATCCTTTTTCAAACGGTCTTTTATATTTACTGATTTTAACCGTGCCGCCTATTATAAACTTAGGTATAGATTTATTTATTTTCGTCTTTCCATATAAGTTGAAATACACCTCTCCTTTATTCGTTTCCTTGCTTGCTTCAATCGGTGTCATTTTAATACTACGATGTTTTATATTATACTGCTTATCAACCATTACCTGCAACACGTATAAATATTTGTTTGTATTGTTTCCTGTGAAATATTTCCCCGTTTTCTTTTATTGTTCTATTAAATCGTTCAATTACTACAGCATTTCCGAAATTAAAAGTGTGATACATTTCAATATTATTATCATCAAGAAATTGCTTGAAAGCTTTATTGTAAAATTCTGCACCCTGGTCAACCCACAGAAACTTACATTGTCTTCCGGTGCTTATGATCATTTGGAAAGCTTTAGTAATTTCGATACCAGTTTTATTTGGAACTGGAATAACCCAAGCAAATTTACTAAATACATCAATAACAATGAGCAAGTATTTTACACCTTAATTATATTTTGAAAACGATTGCATATCAACTAAATCAGCCGACCATATTTTATCAATTTCATTAACAATCACGCGGCGTTGAGTGAACTTTCTTCGTATGGGTTTATGAAGTTTATCGGCTAACTTACCAGTCCATCTCAACGCCTTTTCTTGTTTTTTGATGCTCCAATACCAAGTTTGTATTTAGTACTAATTACGGGCTTGACTATCAAATTCTTAGCGATTGTTTCTTCAAGTGATTTGGATTTGCTCGTTTTTAAACCGCCCAGTATGTTTTTATCACACGTTGATTTATTACTAGGACTTTCTTCGTAACATTAATCATGCTCTTTGCAAATGGCATCTAATTCATTTGCTGGTTCTCCGCTATCAAGTGGATTACCCGGACCGCAATATTTATAACAAGGAAATTTCAGCCCCATTTTAGGTAATAAAGGGTGTAAGTTTTTATGGATATCAATGTTTACACCTTGTGTAATTTTAAAAAAATTGTGTTTTAGTAATACCACAAAAAGGGCATGTCGCTTTTAACATTATTCTACTATTATTTGCTAGAATATACTGAGGATCGACATTTTCCGTAATCATCTTTTCTTTAACGCAGTAACTCATATATAAAATATGATTAGATGAAATATGATTTTATGATGTTTTCATTTTCCATGTGTTTGCAAGGTTTTAGTATTTCATAAAGAATATCGTACACACTGTTTCCTTCTTTCAACTTTTTAATAAAGAACAAGGAAAAATACCCACATAGGACACTTGTTTTATCTTGGCGCTGAATAGTTTTGTATTTTATGTTGGGTATGTACGTAAAACTTCTTTTGGTGGACTTAAGCCAAAGAGATCAAAGTAATAAGTATCATAGTAACAAGTCCAGTATAATCATCAATATTAATAGTTCTTGTTTATTTTGTTTTGTTGGTAATTTGTTCTCCTAAACACTCCCCTGAAGTTTTTAATAAACTGCTTAACCCATTTCATTATGTCAAAGTTAGAGATAGGCTCGTTTTTGAAAATTAATTTTTTTTTACGAGTGAGATACTGTTATGGTCTAATTTGCGTGTCTACTTGTAAAACCTTTCCACGATCGACTCTTAATCCTTTCTCTTTTCTGCCTATTTGCAAACCTTTTCCTGTCAAGCCACTAATAAGGGAATTCCTAGTGATGCAAGAAGCCCATGAAAGAAATCCCCCGTCTTGTTGTTGTTGCCTTGTTAGTTTAATGCGGCAGCAACCAGTTGACTTTTTAATCTTTTTTCTTTGCGATGGTGTTAGAACACTTGATTCAAGTAGTGCTTGTTTTTTATCGCTAGGTATAGTTACCATTCCATTTCCGAATAGTTTACCGATTCCAGTACTTGCTAAACCGATAAGTGCGCCTGTTGCTAGTGGTGCTAATACTTTTGGAGCGATTCTAGCAACTGTTGGTAATATTGTTTTAGTCAACAAACCAACTAATGCTCCCAAAAAGCCTTCATTTGTAGATTGAGATCTCATTTGCGATTTTCAATTATTTATGTTTAAGCCATGCCCATTTTCCATAGCCTTGTTAATGTTTTTAATTTGAGTTGCTGTCAACAACAAAGGACAATCCCCAGTTAGTTTATTTTTCTTCAGCCTGACCGTTAATTCACTTTTGCTTTCATATTCTTTTGCTAAACTTCTCTTTCGCCCTTCTGTTCAATTTACTGAATACCTTTAGTAAGTCATATATATTATAAGTTAGAGTAAACTATAATTAATTTATTTCCAACAGTATCAATAACAACATCTTCCGCATACAGAATATAAAAAGCTGCAGAAGGTACATTTAATTTTTATTTTAAAGTTAGTTGCTTTGGGTCAATGCTGACTTACTCCTTTTTAGAGCTTAAATCAAAATATATCATATACAAAGCGTATTAAAATTAATCATGTTTAGTAAATATCTGTGTTTTTATTATTTTGTTTGTACTTAATAATTAATAACATCTCTGAATATTCTGATAATATTATTAAAACTGTATTCAGTTTCTGGATAATAAATTCCATTTCCAACTTCCATTCTAGCTGTTTGTAAATAGCAAGTAGTATTAGCAGCATTTACCTTAAGCGTATCTAACAGTTGAGAATTTTGTGTTTGAGAAGAACTCTTGTCTGATCTTCGCATATAAACAAAAGCATGTTTTGGATTTTTATCACCAGCCGTTATTTTGAATACGGATTCGGTTGCTTGAGTACTTTCACTTTCTTGTATCATTTCTTGAAGTTAAGTCCACTTTGTTGATGTCATGTGATTTGACATAACATAATCTTAACCATCTCATTTAAATATCAGTTTAGGTGTCAACAAATCTAATTTATTAATAATTACCCTACCATCATCACCAGCGAGACCAACATGTTTGAAAAGTAACATCATCAGCCGTCAGTTGCAAGCTAATTTGAATTTGGCTGGGAGCCACATGTTTGTTTCCAAACCCTCAAAAAAGGAGATTTGTTTAGTGGAATTATGGAGTTGACTATTTGATTAGTTTTAATTAAAAGATGGCGAGCTGCTAACCCTGGATTGTAATTATTGTTATCCGTTCGAGATTCTTCTTTGGCATTAGTGTCTAAATAAAAACATTCGTTTGTTCCGGTTGTTTTTACATTATCGTCATACATTTCAAGCAAACTTATAACATTAACAAATCTTTGAAGATTAATTCCATCATAAACTGTTTTTCCATCTTGTTTTACCTGCATTTGATAGATTAATGAAGCAACATCATTAATTAAAGCAATTTAATCGGCGGCTACAAAAGCAGCTCCATCGAGAAGCTTGTTTACTTGAAAACTTATTTCAAAATATGCGTTATACCAATCAAAGTAAGAAATCTATCATTTAGTGTAAATTGGTAGCCACTCTTTATATGTCTAGTATTATTTCTAGGCTTAATTGTGGGGGTATCTAATTGAATAGGTACATGTTCATATCTAGTATTATATTAATCACTTCGAAACATCTATACTATTAATTAGATTAATTTTTATTAATTAATTGTTTAATTATTGTATGAATATTTTTAGTTCCTCTTCCGGATAGTAATATGTTTATTCTTCAGTTTCAGTTACGACTTTTGCCTCATCTTCTTTTTTTACTATCAGCCTTTGTAAGTTCTCTTAAAATTATTTCGCCTTTTGGTTTAGGTTTCATAACCGAAACTAATTTATCAGCAGCCCTTTTCCTACTTCATCTCCAAGTTTTTTATAACCACTCTCTATGATTTGTTTTCCAGCTGTCTCTAATGCTTTCTTGCCTGTTGTTTTCACAGATTTTAAATATTTTTGATCCAACCTTTGAAAATATATCAAATATACCAGCTCCCGTTAATTTATCTACTTGAGTATACGTTCCCGTTAGAGGCATATGTAACGCATAGTACATTAATTCGTTTGAGACAAATCGGAAATATGTGTGGTCTCCGTTAAGATTAATACTTTTGCCAGTGAAGTCGGTTATGTAAATAATAATACTGTTAATGATCATTTTGTTTACTTCGCAACACCCAACTCTTATCGGTTCATCTTTAAAAGGATATGACCTTGTAAGATCAGCTGTACTTATTTCATACATAACATCTCCGTATGATCCAACAACAATATAATTCTTATCAAATCACAGTGAATATATAAACTATCAATAGAATTTGTTAAGTTTGGGACTTCTATCCCAAATTTAGTTTCTGTAATAACTGCATCTATGTCAAAGCCAATTAAGGTGTGAAAGTTTGATTCCCTTGAGTCAACCACGAAATTATTATGAATGGTAACTAAACATTTGAAACTTGATAAATCAAATTCAATTTGTATAGGAAAAGGTGAGTCAGCAGTTAAATCACCGTTTACAGCTAATGTTTCTTTTATATAATTATCGAAATCAGCATAGCTGTAATTTCCATTTTGGAAAATAATATTTTTCCAATTTTTTCCATTGTGATACATTATCACTTTGTTATTAAAATATATACTACGAATGAGTCATAGAATTAATCTTATCAAGCCCAATACCGTAGTGTTTGTTTTTGTCTAATATCAATGGCCTATCGAAAACAGTTGTAAAATTACTCGGTGAATTTCAGCTATTAATTAAAACAGATCCTTCAGACGTTAATACAATTGTTTTTTCCATTTAAAATAGGTAGATAAAATTAACCATCTAAATATACAGATTAAACCTCAATTTTTCAAAATTGAAAAATTGAGCAGTTCACTTTTGTATGGCTGTACTTAAAGCATAGCACCTCCTTCTTTTAATACATGCATCAACTGTTTTTTTAGTATTCATTTATCATTTTCGTTTTTTTGGATAAAACTGTTTCATTTGAGCAGCAATATTTAAAAACAAATGTTCTACATCTCCTTCTGTTTAAATAAAATGTATTTCAATTAAATAACACCCGGATTTATGAAATCTAATTACAATGGTTGGATCACTATGAAAATATTCTTCAGTATTTATACATTGATTAGCAACAAGAGTAAACTCTTCTAGAAAATATTTACGAATAGTTCTTTTAAGAGTTTTTTTGTGTTAGATATGAAACATAACGCAGACGACTGCCATCATCCACAATGTTTTTTCCATCTATGGTATACTCAAAAAGTATAATCCGACTTGCACTGGGTACTTTTACTTTCAACTCATCAACTATACCAAGAAGTATTGTTTGACGACTATCATACCTTTGATTATGATTTTTAAGAAGAGTTATTTCCTTATCAAAAAGTCTACTCCTTTCATCCTCAACAGCTCACATTTGTATTGAAGCATCAGCAATATCAGTTTCCAATTCATTATTGCCAACCACTTGCTTCTCAATTTCTTCGAACCCTTTGCTAATATCATCATGAAGCCAGTGCTAATTTGCTCATTTAATTTTATATAATCAAGTTCTAATGAACTTTAAAGAAGAGTTATTTTATTATCAAAATCTCTGCTTCTTTCATCGTGGGTTATCCTCATTTTTCTTGAAACCTCATTAATAGAAGTCTCTAGTTTATTATTGTCCACCATTATGTTCAAAGTAGCCTCCAACGTCTTGCTGTCAACCAATCGCTTTTTGATGTCTTCAAACTATTTGTTGATATCGTCAACGTTAGTGTTTATCAGTTCATTTAATTGCTTAATTTGAGTTATATCGGTATCAAAAGCAGTTCTCATTTGTCTTGAAGCATCGGTAATAGTAGCATCAAGCTCATTGTTATCAACCATTTGTTTATTGATTTCTTCCCGAATTCGCTCATTAATACTTTCAACACCAACTTGTATCTTTTCACCTACCTTTTTATAGAGCTCGCTATCTTCCAATCCAGCCTCTTTCTTTTCTATTTTTTTAAAGCATCACCCAGACGTTTTATTTCATCTTTTACACCATTTTGAATATCAAATATTTTCTCACGGTTTGTCTGTAATTGCTTTTGTATTTGAATTATTTTGTTATCAACACCTGTTGTTAAGTTTTTCATCATTTCTGGAATTTTTTCAATATTAAAATCATCTATAATCTTTCTTATTCTTTTTAAAGTAATTTGTTTTGTTGCTATATCATCTGCATCTGCTGGATTACCAACATTGATAATTCTGTTATTACCCATGTTAACACTGCCTGAACTAGCTTCCTCGCTTCCAATATTATTAAAAAGTCCCATTATAATATAGATTATATTACATTTCGCCTATAAAGTTTCTTTTGATCAACTGGTTCGGGCGACCCAGATACAGAAAATCATACTGATTGTCAGTTGTTTTTTTATACTGATTTTTGCTAACATCTTGTTCGTAGCTCACGATTAACTGGAGTATCGATTGTATTAGAAATAATAGAATTAGTATTAGTATTAGAAATATCTGTAAGCAAGTGAAGCAAATATAATGAGAAAAGTTTAAGCGAATGTCTTTTGATGTTTTGTAATAAGATTGCGATAAATAAATTACGCAGCAATTGTTATGACTGCTTCGGCGAAAATAATTGATAATATCGTTTTGATTACGCTCGCAAACATAATCATAAAGAATAACTATATTTTGAGTATCAGAGTCCAGGTCATTCAGGGATATCTTCATCATTTGAACATTCTAATATGTCTTCGACTGGAATTTTATTCTGTTTTGCTATTTTTTCAAGTTTTTGTGACAAGACCTTGTACTTTGATTGTTCCAAGTTTTCTGCAAATAAATAAATATTGTCGTATTACACCCAAGGTTTCATCAACATATGAACTAACGTATTTGTTTTACCGGAACTGGAATTGCCATATATAGTATCCTAAAACAACAGTCTGGCATAAAGTTCCATATAGGTTTGAAATTACCGTTTTCTTTCTTCATATCATAGTTTGAAATGTCCATTATAATAATACTTGCATAATATTAATTATCTAACCTACTAGTATAATGTTTAAAGTTTATTGCGGAATAAAAAGTAATCCCATCTGGAAAAATATTAGGAACGGAAGAAGACTGTTTTAATGCCAATCAAATCAGATATTACGGCATGGAACAAGTAACTAAACCTTTACCAAAACCAACAGAAGGAAAGGCTCCCAGGGCCGCAGAGAAGCCGGGAAGCATAAAGGGAACCAACAAGTCAGTCATCCAATTTTATTTCATTGTATTAGAGGGAGAATTAAATGTTTTGAAAAGGCAACTAGCCAACAAAACAGAAACAGACGAAGAAAAGAAAAAACTTATGGATATAGAATGGCACTCGCGTAAAAACGAAGAGGACTAGCCTTATCAAATATTGCCAAATTAGAAAAAGCAGCCAAGGCACCAGTTAAGCCACCCGCCAAGAATGCAAACAAGAAAACAACTAAAACATAAACCATGCATGTTTTACAACCAATATAACTTAACTTAACTTATCTTATTTCATCTAACCTTATACTGTACATGTCTTTGTTAAAGTGGAAAGAATTCGCATATGAAATGAAATCATCAAGTAATCTTGTTAAAGAATATAAAAATAAAGTTATTAAAAAAATACTAGAAAAAGGAGCTAGTTGTGAATTATACAAAGACGTATTTCAACCGGTAACAAGCGAAATAAAAGATCAGTCAAAACAGTTAACTAAGCAGTTGTTACCCTTCCAGAAATAAGTCAAAACTAGCTACTCTTCCTGGGGCTATAGGCGAGGAAGTACAAGAACAAAAGTCCGGTAGAGCAGTATTCGGAGGTACGTATGATGTTGAAGTTGGTAATAATATAGCCGTGATAAAAGCATATAACTTTGCATTACCAATGGAATTAGCCAAAGAGACATTACTCAAGGGCGAGTATAATTCTAAACCCTTGCTTACAGATATTTCTAATACAATCGATACAATTGGACGCCGCAGAAGTATCCTATTTAAGCAGATAAAAAAAGAAAAAGATGAATAAATACTGATAAAGGTGATCCTTTGTGAGCAACAAACACAATTAAGAGAATAATGCAGCATGAAATAATGAAACAAAAAAGCAGCACATGAGCTAGAGCGGCAAACTCTAATAAACGAGTCAAAACCTTTAAAATTGGTAGATTATAGAAATAGGATTATTGAAATGACTCCGCCTAGCAAAATCATTTTACCCGGATAACAGTTTCAGGAAATGAATTACATCACAATAGAAATTCTTACAATGTTAGTAAAGATGTTCACTTATCGGTCATCACAAACTTATTGCAAAACAAGGAGAAACAGTTGTATTAAATCAGAAAGTAGACTTATAGATTTAATAAAAAAAACGCTACAATAATATAAAAACATACTCGAAGCTGTCCCAAAATGCTTTCAAGAAACTGACAGAAGTATCTGGTTTGCCAGTTCATAAAGGTTCATAGAGGTTCTTCAAAGTTTAAGAAGATTTTAGGAGGTTGCGTCGAATATTACAACAGTCCTGATGATTTGGTTAGTGATTTGGAGTTAGTATGTGGAATAATCAGGAAATAATAGTCCACAGGTAATAAATAAAGGTATTAGCATAATTGATGAATTATTAAAAACAGGCAAAATATCAGCCGGGGAACACGAACAATTATTTTCTAAATATTTTCTTTAATCTAAATAGTATTATAATGAAATAAATAAAAAGCAAGGCAGAATTAGTTAGTTACTTGACTCGACTAGCAGCAGCATACAGACTTAGTTATACATTATGTGGAATGGTTGACTGTCCTCCTTGAATGCTACTTTCCCTGTCCGATCTTTTTATATTTCTTTACAGGTTACACGTGGTATAATTGGTTGTACTGCTGCATTGGCATTGGTTCCAGCAATTCCTGTTTTTATAGCTGTAGTTGGAGCAGTTTCCCCAATAATCGCAGTCCTGATGTGTAAAACCAGAATAGCAAAGAAAAGGGTTTTGTTGAAAACACACCATAGAAGTTTTAAACAACACATTTCGTATGCTCAAACACCTGCAGGATCAGAATTTACTGAACCCTTAGAAAGGTACATAATGCGGTACAAGTTGCACGTTTACTGGTAACCAGTTCCGAATAATTATTTTTCAACCTATTCCCATATAATGGCGTACTTGTCTCTAGTGGATTTTGTTTTAATTGGTTTTGTTTATTTTTTATTTTTAATAGATTAAATATTTTATGAAAAATATAATTAAATTTAATTATTTATTTCCGGCCTCCTATCTTATCTAAAATTGTCACAGTGTTGTAAAACAAAACCTCGCATCTCTGTTTCTCAGTAGGGGATAAATTATGTTTTTCTTAAAAGTTTTTCTAGATTATATTTTCTATGATAAACGCTCTTTTTGCGAATGCCTTGATAATCTGAAATACGATCATATCCGTTGTGGGTTCCGCAATTATAACAAATAAATTCTCCATCACAAACTCCACAACTACTATTACAATTTGCACATACATAGGTACACTTGTGACAAAGTCTACACCTAACACAAGCTTTACAATGTGTCTGTTTGTCGACTATGTGAAATAAAAAAACAATCAATGCAAATGTTAAAATAATCGAAAACATCCAAAACACATTTTTACAATATTTGCAATTCATTATAATGTCATATGATGTTATTATTATTTTAAATGATGCTTAAAAAATAATGTGTAATGTTATAATGGAACATATAGAAAATGAAATCGAAAACTTTAAAAAAGATTGCATGAAGCAAACGTTTTCCTGCCGTTAAAGTTAAACTATATTGTGATAAAACTTATGAAAACTCTGGGATTAATTTATTTTGGTCTATAAAACATTCAGGAGACGTTCTGTTTAAAATGTTCAATAAAGGTAAGTTTCATCAATAAGCACTTATGACTTCTCTACACTATATACAACCTTACCACATCACCTTATTAAAGACAAGCTAATTTCTCTTATTCAAAAAACATTCGCTAGTGAATATACTACATTTTTGGCATGTAATAATATAAAAGCGTTTTTTACTAATAGACCGTGAGCCATACACTTTTTTGTTACCATTTCAAGGGACAAATTCTTACTAGTACCATGTTATTGAGTACCTTGCAGAGAAACAAAAAATCCATGATAGCAGTGTGAACAGGGTAGCTGATTCCTGTTATTAGAGTTATCTCCCCCTTTTAAGCAAAACTCTTGTTTCTTTAAAACATTGTTTTCGCTGAAACTAGAAGAGCTACAGGTCTAATGTTTTGCATGTATTATACATTTAGGGTCCTCTACCAAGAATTTATAAAATGGTGACCCCAGGGTCAAATATGGCCTAGTCCCGGGGGTAACATTTTTTTCATACAGTTATATAGGAAATCTTAAAAACTAAATAATTTCTCTAAAACTGTAAGAGCTATAGGTCCCATATTATGCATGAAGCATAAGCTTATGGTCCACTAGCAAGTTTGTTAAAATGTTGACCCTGGGGTCATATCTGCCTCCGCCCCAGGGGTCATATATTTGCATAGAGTCATATAGAAACATCTTTAAAATCTCTTCTTTAAAAAAACTCGAGAGCCAGAGGTCTACTATTTTGCATATTGTAAAAGATTATGTTTCTCTACCACTTTTGTTCAAATCGTGACTCTGTGTCCAACTTTGGCCCGGTTCTGGGGTTAAAGTCTTACAAAGAGTTATATAGGGAAGTCCATAAACTATTCTCTTTCGGATACTACAAGAGCTAGAGTTCTAATACGATGCATGTAGCATAAGAGTATCGATCTCTACCAATTTATTTTGTTCAAATGGTGATCTTATGGTCAAATTTCGCCCGGCCTCGGGGGTCACATATTTACATAGAGTTATGTAGGAACGTCTATAAACATCTTCTCTGAAACTACAAGAGCTAGAGGTGTAATATACTACATGTAGCTTAAGATTATTGTCCTGTTCCATATAATTTAAATGGTGTCCCTTGAATCAAGCATGGAATCAAATTTGGCCCTGTCCCGGGGGTCACACTATAACATTGAATTATATAGGAAAACATATTCAGACAGCTTCTCTGATACTTCAAAAGCTAAATAATAGTTCGCATGTACCATAAGCTTATGATCCTCCACTTAGTTTGTTCAAATGGCGACAATGGGGTCAAATATGGCCACTACGGGGCTCACAGTTTTACAGATTTATATAAAGAAATTGTTGTTGTTTCTTAAAACATGAAAGCACTTTGAGACAAGGCGAGTGGGTCTCTAGTTTATGGCTTGAAGTTGTACACTTTTTATAAAATCCCTTCAAAAGTTTTAGGCGAACTGAAATATATAGAGAATGTGACTTTTGATAAGGTATTCCATATTGAAGACTTAACCATGTTTACAAATCGCATATTGAATAAATCCACGAACTAAAATCACAAAGTAGACCACTGCATTTTCGACAAATTGCAAAAAAAAACAGGAAGAATTTACGGTTTAACTGTTGATTTTTAGGTGTTTGTTACACAATTTTTAAAATAACCCGCCAAATTACGACAAAATTACACTACAAAAACAGTTTATCAAAACTCTATCCAGGTGTTCATCTCATATAATAAAGCATATGTGTCGCTTAAAAGTATATGTTTATTCATGGGTTTTTGTAATATCCGTAACTGAAGAAGTTTAAAATGAATTATCCATTTCTTTTGTCTGGCTGGTTAAAGCTTTTTATATTGTATCTATAGAGTTTTGATTCTCAAACGATGTATGTTATATATATACCTCGTGGTCAGTAGGTTTAGAAACGATGTACATATGTTGTAAAATGTGGCTGTTATTGGCGGGATAGCTACTTTAACTGCGTAGCACTTGTATATCGGATATAGCTTTTAGAGTAAACATCAGTAAACTAACCGTGATCACTAAATATAATCTATCTCGATGCACTGGGTACCGATTCTTATCTGGAAGCGTTTAATTATTTTTTTATATCTTATATGTATGTTATATTGTCACATTAAGTTATATTATTTAAATCAGATAATATGTACTGATTATTCTTAATTGTCCTGTATTATCCCAAGGCATTAATTGCCAAGTTTATCAAAACAGCAATGACCTGGGCATATATAAGGCTTGCAGGCATATTGCAACTCGACATACATGAACTTGATGCTAATTTGCGTTCTTGTCCGTCGGATGGGGACGTAACCAGGCGATCCCGTGTATCGCTTTTTATTCTGCCATCATGTTAAGGAAACATAGGTGTCTATTCGTCAGTAGGGCAGGTTCCTACATGCCTATATATCCAACCCTCCCCCCCCCCACACACACACCCATCCCCCCCCCCCCACACACACACTCCCTCTCTCAACTGGACCAATACTAACAAATAGTTGCCATGGTAAGTAGTTAGTACAGTGATCACCCTAAAGATATTTCTTCGTCGACGCTGTGTGGTTCCCGGTTAAGAATATGACCACTGCATATCCAGGCATAAGGGTAAAATTTCCCCGAATTCATGTTAATTTTGTGTCATTTTTGTTCATTATTTTCATCATGAAACCTGTATTATTTCAGGTGCTACTTCAGTGGTGGCAGTGATAGTGGCTCCAGCGAAAAATGGAGTGTTTACTAGAGAATTTGCAGCAACTCTGCAGTTCTGCCGGTAAGAAGGTTCTAGGCACATTCTGTAAATTGTTATCTAGATGTTAATGAAGAGTGAGCCGGGTCAAATGGTCATTCCTTTTGGGCGCGATATAACAGCTTTGTGTTGGTGCGCCGTAAAACCCAAATTCAAATCTGTTTTCAGTAACACAAAAATGGTTCGTGCAAATGCATGTACTACTATTTTTACAATTCATATGCAGAATTCTTCATTGTGTTGTATATGGATGGGGTAATTCAGGTGTAAAAATCTAAAGATGTGTAATCATAATAAGTATTGCCATGACGCATACACCTAAAACAGACTTTTGTTAAAAAAATCACGTTAAACCGCACATTTCCTTTATCTAGAATCCTTTGGACTATGTGTCGTCTGTGAAATATATGTATACATCAGAACATGTTAATATTATTTATGTTGCAGTTACTTTGAGGAAGGCTTATACTTCCAGTTTGGCATGTGTCTCAACTTATCAGGATTACTGAACACATATGTGCAATGCCATGAGCATTGCTTAGTACTTAATTTCATCAATATTCATATTATAATATTATTTAAATCAGCGTAGAAAGGTTGTAAATTACTGATTCTTACAAGTTTACACATATATTGTAAAAAATATTAACTAAACCAACTGCATAAAAATGTGTCAATAGTGGGTGGGGTAAATTGACTTCTAATTTGAAGCAAAATGGAGATTTTAAACTGAATTCAGTGATAACAAATAGCTTATTTACGCTTTATATAACTCAATGAATTGTAAACTTAAGTGCATCTTTAAAAAGTACATCAATAATTATTCACACAAGCATGACATTCAAAAATGAACATCAAACTTTTATATGAAAGCACTACAATGATAACCTATTTAATGTTCGTTTGTTTTATATAAGCTGTCATGGAGAAATGTAATCTATATCAATTGCTCTTTTCAAAAAGTGATGGTAGAATTGTGTTCCTTGAGTTGGTAACAATATCGAAAATTTTGTGTCCTGGCTCAAGGCCTATAACGGCAGTTTAGACAAGTATACTATGTGGACTTGCTATGGCGTTGGTGAAGCACTCATCTTCCTATTAGATAATATTTACGTCAGGTATGAAACCACAGTTTATAGACAAATTGTTGGTATCCCTATGGGTACGAACTGTGCACCACTTGTCGCAGATTTGTTTTTATTTTGCTATGAAACAGATTTCATGTTGAGTCTTTCATCAGATACCCAGGTAGATGTTATTGAAGCCTTTAATGACACCTCTCGGTATCTGGATGACATATTGAACATTGACAACCCTTTCTTTCCAACTATGGTTAATAATATTTATCCTAAAGAACTTCAGCTTAACAAAGCTAATATATCAGATAATAACGCTTCTTTTCTTGATTTAGATCTCTCGATTGAAAATGGTGAAATAATTAGCTAAATCTATGACAAGAGGGATGATTTTAATTTTGACATTGTTAATTATCCCCACTTGGATGGTTCCCCGAGCAGCTGCTTACGGGGTGTATTTGTCTCAACTTATTCGTGTTTCTAGAGTTTGTACTCGAGTTGAGGTCTTTAATATTCGTAGTCTTTGTATAACTAAAAAACTACTCAATCAGGGTTACCGTTACCATAAACTTCGTAAAATCTTTGCAAAATTGTATTATCGTAACCCTGATCTTCTTTCCAAATAAAAAAGTAATTTAAGGACTCTTCTGCGACAAGGACTATCACAACCTGACTTCTATGGTGATGTGATTTATAAACTTCGTAAGATTCTTGGTCATGATCACTTTCATACTATCTTTGTTAAAATTGTTAAAACGTTTATCAAAAGAGGTTATGACCCTATCATTTTGCAACGTACTGCATGCTTGGTAGTGAACCCTTTTACAGATCGCCACTATGCTTTCCTCTTTAATTGTACGATGACCGGACAGGCTGTGGACCCTATGATGACGCCTACCTAAAGCCCATTGGGACGGTGGCGTTTGATGTTTGTCTATGATCTTTCTTGTCGTGCCCTTAATGGTTTATTTTCTTGCTGCTCTGGCTTCTGCCAAGTCATTGAGTACCTTCATTTTGACTTTCTAGGCTATTGTCTTTTGTATTATATTTACACGAGCATATTTGTGTTTTACTTATATTGCCTTATATTGATGCTGTTGGTTAGAGATTAGATCATGGCGGGGATTTCTTTATTTACACTGTCCTGTTTTAATGGGATGACAGTAGGTAAGTGTGAGGTTTGGTGCACCCTAGAACCGATTTAAACCCACACTGGCCTACTTTGCCACTGACCGTTCCAAGGCGGTAGCCCTGTTGTCAACCCTTTTGTTTTTGTGATGTCGTTTGCATTTATTATTGCTTTTGCCTTCTTGTTTGTCTGTTTGCGTGTTTTGTTTCTGTGTTTTGTGGTTGACTGTCCTCCTTGAATGCTACTTTCCCTGTCCGATCTTTTTATATTTCTTTTATGGTTAATTTTGAAGATACGAGCAGAATCTATAAAGAACTAATAGCTTTTGTAAACTTGAAGGATTTGTCTGAAAGAATTATATCCAAAACCCACAAGTTAGAACTGATGTGGAAAAAAAGAAAAAGGATATAAAAACATTAAACAACTTGTGCGATAAAATAATCATATTGGCAAATATTGATATCATAAATGAAGATTCTTTCTTTCATCACTTCACCATTTTGTTAGAAAAGGGAATTGATATTTTATTTATGTTGATTAAAATTAATTAATTTAGGCCTAAAGAAATATTTTCTATATACTATTATATAATGAGTCTCACAGAAATTGAAAAATCCCCGAATCGATATAGTAAAGATTTCTCTGTGGGCATTGTAGAAAGGATAGATCCACTCGTTCAGCTTCGCCGAACCCGAAAAATAGTTTAGGAATTCTTCAAGATGGAATTAGTACGAACGGGTGGTTGTAAAATGAGTGTTCATTTGAAAATTACTTTCGTTAAATCAGCTGGTGTAATTTCATACAAAACAGCTTAATTTACTTCCAAGGATGCATTAATCTTACATAAACATGAGATTAAAATGAGTTGTATACGGCTGCTGATGAAATTATAAATAAAACTGGGGGTTGGGTTTCTGAGGGAAGTGGCTGGACAATTCATTGATATGCTTTATGTAAACAGAATGAAGTATAAGCCTTTGAAAGGCAGCTCTTATTTAGAGTTACTAAAATAACTTTCTTATCCTTATAAAGGCCTAATAAATATAGAAATGAAGAAGATAATGAATTCTTCAGGTGGTGCCATTTGGCATATACATTTCCTGCAGCAAAATATCCCCAAATACCCGAAACGATGTAGTAAAGTTTTCTCTGTGGGCATTGTAGAAAGAATAGATTCACTCGTTCAGCTTCGCCGAACCCTCAAAATGGAATTAGTACGAACGGGTGGTTGTAAAATGAGTGTTGATATGGAAATTACTTTCCTTAAATCAGCTGTTGTAATTTCATACAAAACAGCTTATTTTACTTCCAAGGCAGCATTAATCTTACATAAACATGAGATTAAAATGCGTTGAATACGGCTGCTGTTGAAATTATAAATAGAATTGGGAGTTTGGTTTCTGAGGGAAGTGGCTGGACAATCGATTGATATATTTTATGTAAACAGAATGAAGTATAAGCCTTTGACGGGCAGCTCTTATTTAGAGTTACCAAAAGAACTTCCTTATCCTAAAAAAGGCCTAATAAATATAAAAAATGAAGAAGACAATGAATGCTTCAGGTGGTGCCATTTGGCATATAAATTTCCTGCAGCAAAATACCCTCAAATAAAATGAAGTACAAAAACCATATAGATGCTTTTGATTACAAGGGATTGATGCTCTTGATTACAAGGGAATTACATTTCCTGTTACCATAAAGCAAATTAGAAAAATAGAAAAACAAAATAGTATACGTTTTAATATATTCGGATATGGGGATAATGGAGAGTTTTTATCAAAAACAATAAAGCTAAGTAAAATGTGATATGCTTTTGATTACCCCGAACAAGAAAAAAATCACTACGTGTGGATAAAAGATTTTAATCGGTTAATGTATAACCAAACATCACACATGTGATGGTTTTGCAATGATTGCAGCGCTTTACATATGAAAATGTTAAAAAACACACACCTGACTGTCTTTCTTATAATGACAAGCAATACAAATGCCAGACGAAAATTAAAAGGCTTACTTTAAAAACTACAATAGGCAGCTAATGGTCCCGTTTGTTATATATGCTGACTTCGAAATAATAACTGAAAGTATTTCTTCAGCTTCAATAATCCTAAAAACTCTTATACGAAGGCATACCAACAACAAACTGATCGTGGATACAGGTACAAGGTTGTTTGTTATGATGATTGTTGCAAGATGACCCTAGTGGTTCGGGCTAACTCAGGAAAGAATCAATGACGGTGAATGCATTTACATAAGTTTAATGCAACTTTTAAAATATGTCTAATATATATACAATTATCAAGAAAAACAAGCGAAGACACAGATGAAATACGAAAAGACTGTTCTCATGAACGTTTATGACGTTCTTAGTATTATCACAAATACTGACTGTGTCGACTGACTATATGTTAAAGTGATAACAATATTGATGTGCACAAGAATTATGGTCTAGCACGATGAATGTGATGCGCGAAAGCTCATGAAGTTGATGATGCGCGAATCCAATGGGTGATTGCCATCAAATGTCTTCTATAAGGGTTGATGACGCGATATATATGATAATTAACCTCCACCAAGGTTGTAAATGACGTTCTTCCAGTGATGACTGATAACGGGTCGACCTCGTGTCCCGGGGGTTGTTGATTCTATAACATGGCTATATTGTCCAGGGACCGTCTCCACCGCTCGTTACGTTATGCGTTGATTCATGTGTCGAATCACCTAGAGGGCCTACACACACTAAAGGCTTAGCTCCACTCCGGGAGGCTTAGGCTGTGTAGGCTCTCTAGGTGATTCGACACATGAATCAACGCATAACGTAACGAGCGGTTTAGACGGTCCCCGTACCTGGACAACATGGACAGGTTATAGAATCAACAACCCACATAGTAATAAGCAGAAAGTACAGAGTGGTAATTATAGAGGCGGAGGTAGTCCGGGTAGAGACATATCTAGAGCGGAGTTTATAGATGCTCAAACTCAAGACGAGGCATTAGATCCTTGTAAAGCGAAGGCCAAGGATGGTGTAGGGTCCGGTAGTTCTAAGTTTGTACATAGGAATAGTTTATTCTACAGAGAATTTGAAGGTAGTGGTAGTAGACAGTTTAATCAATTAGTGGTACCTACCAAGTATAGAACGACAGTGCTTAACGTAGCTCATGAGTCGATTATGGGAGATCATTTAGGTGTAAAGAAAACGTCAGATAGAGTATTGGCAGTTTTATTGGCCAGGCGATGCTACTAGTTATTGTAGGTCCTGCGATGTATGTCAAAGGACAGCACCAAAAGGTCGAGTGACCAGAGTGCATTTTGGTCAGGTGCCAGTGATAGATACACCATTTGAACGGGTAGCCGTAGACATAGTCGGACCAATATTTCCAGTGTCATATAGGAATAATAGGTATATTCTAACCATGTTAGACTATGCAACTAGGTATTCGGAGGCAGTAGCATTGCCATCCATTGAAACTGAGAGAGTAGCGGAGGCATTAGTCGATATGTTCAGAAGGCTAGGTGTACCAGAGGAAATGCTGACTGAATGTGGGTCGCAGTTTACGTCAGAACGTATGACTGAAGTTATCAGGTTATTGTCTTTTCGTCAAGTCACGACAACACCTTATCACCCTATGTGTAACGGGTTGGTCGAACAATTTAATATGACGTTAAAGCAAATGTTACGACGTATGTGTACAGAGAGACCAACATATTGGGACAAGTATCTCAATGCTTTGCTGTTTGCATTTAGAGAGGTTCCTCAAGAGAGTTTAGGATTTTCTCCGTTTGCACTATTGTACGGGAGATCAATTAGAGGTCCCATGAGGATTCTTAGAGAGATGTGGTAAGTACCGAGTACAAACGGTACTATGACCTAAAAGCTAGAGCTAGGAGATTTAGTGTTACTCCCGACCAACAATAACAAGCTGTTATTACAATGGAAATGTCCATTTTATATAAGAGTGATAGTAAACAATATGGATTATCGAATCGTGATGAATGGAAAGTTGAATACCTTTCATGCCAATATGCTTAAAGATATATTAGTAGAACCGATAATGTGCAACAAGGGGTGTTAACCGGAGTTAATGTTCCAGTTATTGAGGATAGTGAGGAAGGCAGTAGTGAGGACACTAGTCCCATGTATTTTGAGGGTCCCAAAGGGGTTTTGCGTGAAAACGTGATCGGGGTGTTTTTGAAAACGTGACACGTGAAACAAATAATATTTTTGCGTGATTAAGTGAACATTATATCAACGTGTATCCGTGATTTTGGTCGTGGTAAAACGTGATCGCTTGATATGGTGACGTGAAACGTGAATTTTTAGTCCTTTTCAGTCTTTTTAGTGTCCCTCCTCCTCCCCCGAGCCTCACCCGAGATGCCAGAATGCTGCTGTCAATCAGAATACATCTGACGGCTCAAGTTTGTGTGTGATTGTGTGTGGTTTTGTTTTGTTGTTTTAACATTTAACGTGAAATGTGAAAGTTCTGCTATTTTCACGTGAAGACGTGATCCTTGTTTTTATTTTACGTGATCACGTGAACGCACCCCCCCCCCCCCCCCCCCACCTCTTTGGGACCCCCTATTTTCCCACAAGTGTAGGTATAAGGAGACAGCAGCCGATGTAGACATATCGGGCATGCTTAGTGTAGTACGGAAACGAGAGGTAGATAGTTTACACTCTGAGTGTAGTGCTGTTCGGTCCGATGCGTCGAGACCAACATATATAAGGCAGTGTAGCCATAAGCACACGTTAGCAAAGTCGATTAGGGATACAGGAGACCCTACTCCATTTCGCAAACAGTATACTGGAATTGCGATGGATTCAATCTGTAAAGTTTGAGTTCTTGTAGTTGCAGAAAGTAGTGTTATTGGTAACAGTAGGGTCGGTGTAATAGACCGTGGAAAGGACAATATTGGGGCAAACTATTTAAGTCGCCGCACATAATGTCAGGGTAAAATACAATAGCAGAGTACAATAGTATAATAGTGCATGGCTGTGTTTTGTACAATAGCAGTATATGTTACGACAAGTGTAGTGTACAATTGTAGAATATCGTTGAAATTTTAATGTTGCTTATAATGCAACACTGTCTTGGTACCTGAGCGATCGGCGTGGACGTTTTGTCGCTCATTTGCAAGGGAGAATTAATAGTTTATTAATATGTAAATATTAATTATATTTTATTGAATTTTAAAAGTGT